>JABXWE010038576.1:0-25301 GCA_014611495.1 Limonius californicus
CTCTTCAGTTTGTTATTGTCATGGGAGACACCACAAATTTGTTCTGTTTGCAGAACAAACAGACATGCTTTTAATTTATGGCGAGGTACGTAAAAATGGCGCTGCTGCTGTCCGAAGATACCATGAAACATTTTCCACTAGAAGGATCGTAAAACGTTTGACGCCATTGAAAGACGTCTTACGGACACTGGCACGCTAAAGCCTGAACGAATAAATGCTGATCGGCAAAAATTTCGGCGAACTGCAAACGTTGAAGAAGGGATACTCAATGCGATTCAGTTATCTCCTAGTACTACCACCAGAAGATTGTCACTTCGTTTCAATGTGTCATGTAAAAGCTTATGGCGACCATTGCGCTAGCAACAACTGTATCCATTTCACTTTACGCCTGTGCAAGATCTGTTACCAGAAGATTATAACAAGCGCAGAAATTTCTGCCAATGGTTAATTCGAAAGTGCACACGAAATCCTAACTTCCTGAGCTGCCTGCTGGTTACCAATGAATCAGGTTTTACACGAAATGGTATTACTAATTTTCGAAACACCCATACTTGGAACGAAGAAAACCCTCATACGACTGCTAGTATGCATTACCAACATACCTTTTCCTTGAATGTCTGGTGTGGTCGTCTTGGTGACAATCTCATCGGCCTCTTCTTTTTACCAACAAGGCTTTCAGGAATATCTTACGTGCATTTTTGGAAACTGATCTGTATGACCTTCTAGAAGACCTTCCGATTGCCGATAAGCAGGAGATGTGGTTTATGCATGACGGTGCCCCTGCTAACTTTTCTCATATTGTCACTGATTATTTAAACATAACACATGGTAAGCGATGAGTTGGTCGAAACGGACCTGTTAAATGGCCACCACGATCTCCTGATCTAACGCAATTAGATTATTTTGTGTGGGGCTGGATGATGTCTATGGTTTATTCTACGACTATTGGCACATATTCATACAATGCAACCGCTCGGATGACTTCCTCCAGTCTCATTTCTTGACAAATTGTAGAAAACGAGGTAACAATATGTCCACAGCACAGTGTAAAAATAATTTTTTGACAGAAAACAAGACACTAAAGAATAATCTTTTGATATGATCTGTTTGATTTTGTATAAAAGCGCGTATTAAAATAAATCATTTTACAGGAAGTAACATAAGGTATTACGTTGATAAGTTTCTTAAGAATATTTAATTTTAGTATTGAATAGAAACTCAGCAGCTAACAAAAATTCTTAAAATACCTAATATGGTGTCCGGTCTTTTTGACGAGCAGTGTATAATCAAAACCCTTTCGAAAACTATTAATCGAAATTCCTAAAGCAACAGTTTGTCAAATCTTAGCGTTCTTCTGTTTCATATTTTAAGAATATTGAACTCTGGTGAACACAGAATTAATTGTTCTTAAATATTCAATTTAATTTAAAACTTCTCGGCTATTTTATAAGCGAACCATACGTTTCTTAAAATGTGTAACACATTTCTTCAATCCTTTTTATAATTGGTTCATTCTTTTTATAAAGAAGAGCGACGTTGTCAATAGTAATATTTTAAGAAATAAGTTCAGTTTATTTTTACCATTTTTGCCACAAAAGAAACTTATGAATTCCATATTATTATAAATACTATGAAAAGAATTAAATGCTCGTATAGGTAACATAAAAGATTAATGCATCCATTTATATTTTAATTATCGATTTCATCAATTTCGTAGATGGACTATCAGGTGTACAAGCTGATGAGCAACGAATACCGATTTTTTTCCTGTGTCCGTTTCCGCAAATATCTGTGACGAACTTGACCATAATCTTTTTGATATCAAAAGTGTTTTATCCAATATGACAAACATGCGTACTTGCCCGCCCAAGAAGGTAAGCATATCTTTAGCTGTTTCCTAACACGAACTTTAATCACAACTGCATGTAAACAGTTAAATACAATTTACTTTTTTAGGGATATTACTATGCTAAGAACGCGATGCTAGACTATTCGAATCTACCTCCTTTTATTCCCCGAGGTTCCTACAAGACAGTATCAAAGATCTACCACAAATCCGATTTCATTGTAGAAGTAGCAGTAAGAGGTCGCGTTTTGGATAAGCCTATGAAATGGTTTATATAAGTTAAAACTGTGTCTTTTTATTTTTAATCGGATTAATATCACAAATACCCACTAAAATAAATATTTTGCTCGGCACATTTTGTATTTTGACATTAAGGCCAATATCAACAAATGTAATTCTTTGGGAGACACCATAGAATACCATTCCAATAGTGCGCTTCCTCCTACTAAACAGACCTGAAATATTATTATATATACATTTACAGTATAAAAAGAAATTACTACCCATAAAATAACTGTAAGACTGACAAGCTACAACAATTTTTTAAATTTGAAACAAACATACTTTTTAAAACGATAATAAAGGATTGGTCGTATTTATTGTGTCGATAAATATTTTGAAGACCTAACTTTTTAATTATTGTCGTAGCTCATCTCTGAAGTCTTCTGTAAATATGCGAAGATTATAAGTTTAGCGGCGTTCCACGTGCTTGTATTTAATGTAAACAGTGCAAATTATACATCTTTTTGTTTTTATGAAGATTTAGAGCACAAAATAGACAATATGGATTTTCATTTAAAATGATGAAACTTGTTGAAAAATTGATTACATGATGAAATACACGTAGCAAAGATTCAAAAATAGAAAAGATACGTGTATCAGCTTGTTGCTGTGTTTCAGAGTAACCTGTAGTTTCTGCATATAATAAATGTTCTACATTTTGCTGAAACATCTATGTGAAACGAGTAACTAAAGATAGCAACCGTTTTGCCGAAAATTCCCGAACACCTTACAGGCACGAAAAAAGTAGATCACGGGTATAAATGAGAATACCCTGTCGGTATAACCCTTTTCACGATTTTAACTGTAATAATTCCTAGCCTTCTACGCGTAAATTATTGATAACTGCAAAACTGTGCCAGCTTGCTATTTAGCCCAAACATAATGTACCTAAATCCATGAACTATCACATCTCACTTTCAAATTTACTTGCAAAGCCTTCCGTGGGGTCGTAATTCACCCCTTCCTACAATAATCAAAACTTACTCGTTAAGGAATATTTATACGTAAATCCATAAACTATCATATGCCAAACTAAAAAAAAATATTAGCATGGAACAAAATATTAATCTGATACAACATATTTATTAATAGAATATAAATAGTCTTTTGTCGGTTGGAATCCAACTAGTTCAAGGCGATTGTTATGAATTTTTTAACTATATTTGGAAACTCATTATATTTCCTAAAACGTTTATTTTTGAATGGCAAATATCAGTTAAAGTAAGTAATTAAATATTGCAAGAACTGGGATTATACTCTTTCAAACATGTACGATTTCTTCTACTTATCACGAAAACCAAAAAAGTAAGCCGCAAGCGCAATCGTATATGTATATAGTTCAAAATTAGTTCGAAAACATGTTTAATAAAGTGGATAATAAAATTAATACCTATCCTAGATCGAAAAGTATCTGCTCTCTAGGTCTACGAACAGATAGATTAACGAAAATATCCATTAGTGAGCTATGTACGATGGATAAGTAACTTAAAAGCATTAAAAATGCTTACTGCTACAGTTAATATAACAAAAGGCGGGCCTAAGTAAAATAACATACTAAATATCTCTTAATTTTTACGTTCGCTTTCTAACATAGCTGTCTAGGCCTTTCGACAAATATCGCTACACCATCCCTCAAAAAGAGGTTTATACGCTCGAACAGTAAAAAAAAACAATCACATAGAGTAGTCTTGCGTCCTTGGTGAATTGAATCATTTTGGAATATATGGGTACAATTTTAAAATACCCTGTTTGTTATCAGGTCCTTATTATTATACGCCTACAAACAATTGCTAAAAATAAGTTATGTTTTACCTGCAAGTAGACTAGATTTGGTTTTCCCTAACGGCCTGGACGAATGGAAAATAGACACAAAACAGTAACACGCACTATCACACATCTTGCATTATCAACCACTTTACAATAATTGATTTAATTTCCTGCGCTTTCTAAGTATGAGGTGTATATAACCAATCGGTAACATAATATTGCTAAACGATATTACTCAAAAACCGCAAGAAATGATTTAACCTGTAGCTGTGTAACAGTTTTGATTCAAATCTTATCTGTACTTTTTTACCAAAACATTTGAATTATAAAATATATCTTAGTTTTAAAAAGTTATTATTCGCTTTACATCTAGAATTAACTATATAAAAGGCATTTCAGTCTTCAATTTACTATAAGGTGTGTTAATGTACAAGGCTTATGTATTTATATATTTTTTGATCTGAACATTTAATCGGCACAGATTTGCAATTATTATTAATTTACGCGTACAAGACTAGGAATTATTTCTAATTAGGTATAATATTATTACAGTTAAAATCGTGAGAAGGGTTATACCAACAGGAAACATGACGTATTTTCATTTATATATATTTCATTTATATTTTCGGCAAAACGGTTGCTAGCTTTTTTGTTACTCTTGTAAAGTTATTTTGATTGTATTAAGAGTGTAGGAGCCACATAAATTTTCGCTACTATAATTCGAATAATTTATCCACATTTCATAGCTGAAAAAGTTAGTGGTGATGGATAATATTAAGTTTGTAGATCGTTACAAATAATTTAAATAAAAAATAATTTATAACTGCAAATAGAAGAAATAGGTTTGTTTATGATTCTGTCGTTATTTACAAGTTTTTTAAATATCTGTTTGAATACACGTAAACTTCACTGTGGGGGCAGGGTTTAACATATTAGAATTATTTATATAAATTTTTTCGTTAATTTCTAATTATTTATAAAGATCGGGTTAATAATTTTTGAAAATGGAAGATGTTGTATCTTCGACGTTTTTTCTTCTTTAATCCTTACACTTCGTCACTAGCAAAAATTAATTCTTTAACACGAAAATACTAAGAGGAAAATATAGTTAAAAAGACGACGAATGAAACCTTTTACTTATCTCTTCTAAATATCTACACGTACTTGTTTACCACGTTTACTTGTAAAATTTGTTTATGTAGAGATTTATAATAGTGACTCCTACAACCTATAACATATAAGTGAATGTTATTGAAAAACTGAAATACAATTAGTTGAATCTGTATCGTTAATTAATTTTTTAACGTTTGTCATTTTAGTTGAATATTTTTAAGTACACCATTGTTTTACATAAACCACCCTGTAGAATGGTTTCCTATAAGTTTGTTGAAATAAAATTTTATGTTTGAATGACTTGTTTTAAATAAAATGTTCTGCTTGTTTTTATATACTATTTTTAAAATCTATATGTAATAACTCTCTGATATCGAATTACGAATTCAGGGCGTAATTATTTAACTTATTATAGCAGTTTGGAATTTTGTTAGTTTCAAAACTTTTCTTTAAATCATGGCGTTACCAAAGCAACCCCATGATCCACGTCCCACCCGCTTCCCGCGAATCAGCACCCTTTAAACCCCCCTACTATGTTACCGAGTCACTCCCGTTGCTCCAGAATTAATTAAAATTTGAGTTACAACGGGAGTCGAACTCAGGTCGGCCGATTACGAGATAGATTCATCATCCACTGCAATACTTAGTCGCCTAGATTTAAAACTTACTCCTTAAGCTCAAGCGGATGTCATGTAAAGACTTCTCAAAGACCAAAATTTCTACAAACCAAAAACCTGCGTAAAAAATCCATTGTAAATAAGAATTTAAAGTATATCCATTTTAGGTTAAAAATAATGGAAATGTTTATATACAGTCCATTATTAAACAGCTAGCAGCCGCATTCCCGCTCTTTTTCTCCATGCCTCTAAATTTCCTGCTTGCTTACTCTTCTTATATATTCGTTTCCCTCATTGCCTTTCTTACGCCTTTGTTCCGGGATTTTCTGGGTCTTCCTTTTTTTTTATTTCCTAGGGAAAATCAATTAAAAATGTTCTTGCATTACTTGATTTCCGACATCCTTAATTGATGACTAAACCATATTAAAGCTCGTTTCTCTCTCCTATCCAAGTTGGTTACCGTTGCTACTATGGAGTTTCAAATTGCTTCACTTGCAACACATGTTTAAAGAAGCCTGTGCAGTCATGCAAATAATTGTATAAGTCCACTGCCAATCGCTGTCGTTACCCTGCCAATAACTATATCTTTTTACTTTTTTCAGAATTGTATTTTTTTTTATTTTTCTACATTTGTACAACAAAATTGGGTTTTAATAATAAAAATGTTTTTGCTGTGTATTGGTATTTTTATTGTTTGGATATTTCATTCGTATCAGTATCAATCCATGTAAGACCGAGAGTACCGCTTAAGATGCCAATAACTGTATGGTTTACCCTATTTAATACCTACATGTTTTAGACATTTGACATATTACATATAATTTCTTTATATATAATGTAGAAAATTTTCTACATGAAATTACCCAAGCTTGTATGCAGTGGAAGTGATATTAATAATTTTACTCAACTGCTGCAAAATATTATACCTAATAGCAGAAGTTACTAAGGAAAAAATTTAAAGAAAAACAACTTCTAATATCAACAGTGAAATTTTAAGCTGTTTCATTAAAATTGTCTGATAATATTAGTAATTCGAATTTAAACGAACTTTTATATAATAAAAGTTATGTATCAGAAATCCAGTTTAAATAAATAAAATGTGTTTCATATAGAAATAATTCACTGCGCATTTTTAAGTAGAAATCATAAATGTGTGCTTTAATATTGGTTTGATTAGCCTTAATAAAAGGTAAAGTGGCTTCCAAAAGGTAAATAATATGAGTTAGTAATATACAAAAAATGACGAATCAAAATTTGATGAAAACTGCAAACAAATCAGTTACAGATGCATGAGCACTGCTATTAACCTTACCTGTTGGCAGTGTACCGGGACAAGGAATACTCGGTTGCATAAGACTCAAAAGCTGAGAGGCTGTACTACGGTTTTCCCAATTTTCACCAAAATTCAGGAAAACATTGGAACTGTCAACGGCCAAACCATGATCACTGAAAAAGCTGTTAGATACGTGGTTAAACTACTGATCCTGCAAACTCATCCCGTTATTCTTCTGATGGTAATCAGTTTTTCTAGAACCAATAGGACCCAAGTCTGTAGTCGTTTGTTTGTAGGGTTCCACATACATAGTTGGCTTGCTTGTCTGATTTTGGGACTGCATTAAGGGAGGCCTTACAATGTTTGTAGGAGTCAGTGTTGGGTAGTAACTAAGTAAAAGTAACTCGTTACTAGTAACTAGTTACTTTTCAGTAACTTAATAGTAACTTAATTACTTTTGTGTTTTCAGTAATTGTAACTATAACACGTTACAATTATTTAGTAACTTTAGTAACTGAATATGACAAGTTACATTTTCATGCTACAAATGTAAAATATTTTAAAATGTTCGGTATTTAATGCGTAGGTAGTATTTAATAAATTATACTTGAAGCTGAGGAATTTGTTGAAATTTCGAATGCCTTAGTATGCAAATGCTAATACGGAACACAGGAATACCTTCTTGTACTTAGTCGATAATATATAATATTTGACGGATCCTATTTGGGCGGTGACAGCTTTTTTCAGTAATCTTTAATCCTTTAGCAACTAGAAGCTCTCTGAGCAGGTATGCGGATTACTCCAAGTACATTCTTAACGCCTGTGCTCAGGTTGGGGGTGTCTAATTCAGACGAAAATACATTCACCGTCTCTATATTTCAATAATAACGAAAAATAAAATAGAATTCTGGAAAAATCCCAAAAACATCGCTGAACCAGCGCCTCTAAGCTCTGAACCTGTTCCTCCCCCACGTATAGAATATTTGCTAATAAACAATTGCTTATAAATGTGTGTTTCTGTTGATATTAAGTTGGTAGTAATTGCATGTACACTAGTAGCGTCTCATAAAAAAAGGTAACTTAAAAAATAACGAGTTACTTTATGGTAACTTAGTAACTTATTCAAGTTACTTTCATAATTCTGTAACTTAGTAACTTACTTAGTTACTTATTTGCCGAGTAACTAATTAACTTACTTAGTTACTTTTTTAGAGTAACTTACCCAACACTGGTAGGAGTGTTATCACTCCTTGCAACAACATCACTGAAGGTTGCCCTATTTTCACCCCAAATGTAATTGAATTGCATTGTGGGACTAACACGAACAGTTGCATTGTTATTTATTTGATTGTCAGTAGATTTCCTTTCTGCTGATAGTTTTTTAACTAAAAGCTGTTTTTCCCTACGTTATTTCATACTATTTTTATTTTTTGTTTATGTTCCATGGTAGTTTTACTCTCACTTTTGCCTTCATGCACTTCGTTAGATTTGTGCACCGTATTCCTTGATGCCTTCTTGAAATCAGTTTTGGGCTAAACATCTTTACAGTTTTCATTTAATTAATCAGGTTTGGAAACTATGTTGTGACAGATTTTCGATACTGGAGATTTTTTACCCAGAACTTTTGTCATTTTATCATTGTCTTTATCAACCTCCTCGTTATTGCTGCTTTCTGTTGTGGTTGAAGAGGTCTCTTCTTCAAACGTAGTAATTTCATTCCTGACGCTCATCTTCAAGTGTGCCACCTTTCTGCTTTCCTTAACAGTATCGATGGCTTTCTTTGCATGAGGGCTATCGTTTTCACTGGCAATGTGCTTATCTATACATTTAGTATTGTGTGTTTGTATCTCCCCACTGCATTTCTTATGGACCTCATAATCCTCATTAGTGGTACTTGTATCGATGCTATTCTTCTTGGATAACTTCTTTTTAGATTTACTAGTAACAGAATAAGAGCTGTATATTTCTCGCCTTCCTGTTTAAACGATTTTCCCGTATCATCCATTAGAGGGATGATGTCAACTTCACTACCTTTACTTTCGGAATGCTTCTTTGTTTTAGGTGAAGGCTCTTCAGATTAAGAACGGATTTCATTTCTAGTCTGGGCACGTACCAGACGTAAATCAAGAGTGGGTTGTGTAGTAGGGCTTGCTCTACTAACGAAAACAAGAGCCTCAAAGTGTGCTCAGCCTCAACGATAATCATCGCAACAACGAATATTAGTAGGACACACTTGAAGACAGCATCATGTAGTATAAATAAGGTTCCCATATGGGTCGAATGAGGGCCATGGAACATGATGATAAATAAGATAGAGGAACTGTCGTCACGAGTGTAATTAACAGGAATATTTAAACTACTTTCTAAGCTTAACGTACGTATAATCTCCGCTAGGGTGTCGGGTGTAAATGCGATATCGATCTTTTTTGTACTGTTACGAAGAAGTATGAAGGGTTCGCAACTCAACACTTTGAAGCCATACCCTTCGCATGGCAAACTGTTAAGATTCCACCAATCCTACATTTATTTCTATTCGAAATACGTATTTTCCATTGCACTGGATTTCAGACAACCAATATCTTTTTTATTTTTTTGTATTCTGAACTTGATTCCTTCAGTAACCTAGCCATATTTATCAATAATAATTCCTATGTATTTGAACTACTGGTTGGACAGTTACATCGTCACTGGTAAGCATTTCGAATTTTCGTTCAGAGTTCACAACCAAGTATTACGCTTCTCATAAGCTAACTTCTATGCTCCACCTCTCGTATTCCTTATAGCGTTATTTAATGGTAAACTCCAAGTCATAGGCATAATGCGCCTTGGCTATTTAAATAATGTTTCTCAAGTCAAAGACTACTGTATTGTGATGTACATATCGTTTATTTACAGGCTGTAGTTATATTTGCAAAACTGTGCAGAATATTCTCAGGGCGCAGAAAAGTGCTGTAAACAAAACTTATTTAAATAAAATATCTCATGTAACAAATATTTCATTTTGGGCCATTTAATGTCTTCTTGAATGTTTGCGTTTCCCTGATGGCTTTTAAACGATTGACTGATTCAATACTGTTGCTTTAAATAGTTTCCAGTTCCACATTTGCCGAAGAAGTACAAAAATAATAAAAACATTAGCCTGACTTTACAGAAATATGTACACTCCATTGGTAATGGTATAATTAATACGAATTCCTTTGCTAAGGAAAGAATATAACGATCAATTAGTTTGAAAAACCAATTTAATTTGCGGCCAGACCAGTAGCAACAACTACCATTTTAATTTTAATTTGTCGGGTTATTCAATATCATATGCCATCAACGGAGAATTAGATTTACTCCATTGATTGTGTTGTGGTTTTCCGGGACATATTACAATAGTGCAAACATCGTTTCTCATTAAACAATCAATAGTGCAATTCTGACACCAAATTAATTTGTCATTGTCTTAACTAAAATACAACGTTGTTGGAATTGCATTGTCGTTTAAACCCATAATTTTCCAACATTCCACAGTTCATATGTGGAAAGGACGTAAATTAAAGCCGCCGTGGATGAAGTTTATTGCATGACAACATTAAGCTATAAATTTTGTTAGATGGATTTAATAAATGCTAATGTTTAGAGAAGATACCTTACATACAAAGCCTGTATATTCTTGTCGAATATTACAAAAGAATAATCGTGATAGTTAGAATAAATATATCTTTTTTGAATATTATGCATATCTGACAATATTACGACATACAACATATATTAATGCACATTAACTACTATTACTTTTAGCAAGAAACTATATTTAAATAAAACTGTTTTCTTGAAAGAGTTTTAAATTTGTAAAATTTCTTCGGGTTGATCTGAAAACTCCAAGGTATGGCAAATAAAAAACTAACTCTCTTTACAACTACAGCCTTATTAAGGTGGAAATTATTTACTTAAGCATATTCGAATATATTATTTAAGAAATACAATAGTTTTTCCCAAACATAGTACATTATGCAAGGTAAGTACCTGTTGAGTGAATTAACAATTTATTCGTTGCATTCATTCCTGGCGATAGAATGTGGTTATAAAAGTAATTCGGTTATACAGCTTACCTGCAATTTCAATAAAATAGAAATGAATTCTAATCGACCAAAACTGCAATTCTAATAACGATATTTTAATAAATGGTTTTCCAGATAAACGCAAATGGGCCTCATTCTCTCATTATCTCTGCTATGACTGCAAAAAGAATATTTATATTCAAGGTGTTCGTAAAATGAAAATCATACATTGTAAGCATCTACAAGTTATACATGATGAGTTAGCAAATTCAGAAAAACATTAGAATTAGTGAAAAATAATAAGACACTTAGAAGTTGCACTCACATCACACTATCTCATTTCCTATCCAAATTTGAAACAATGTTTAATAAACTTATACATTAGAACAGCATGGTGTTCAATCTGCTTGCCAAGCTAGTTAGCAAATCTCAGTAATGGACTACTTCCGAATAGCTTCATGGAACACAAATTGGTTAGCACAGCATTTACTACTCGAAGTATTTCTTAAAAATCAAAACAAAAGGCATTTTGTTGATTTCAGAAATACGTTTCACAGATAGAAGCTATTTCAACATCCACAGTTACAGAACATATTTCACAAACAAAAAAAAACTAAAATTATTATTATTAATAACTATCTTAATATATGTTAAAACTAAAATTGCCGAATTTGACAACAAACCAGGTACCGCAATAACAAAAACAATTTAAATAGGTTAGCTAGGAAATTGAAACAGTCATTATAGGAATCAAAAAACGAAACACTGGATGAATATATACATAAACTATCATCCTTCCCATATAATAACTATATAGAAAACAACCAAAAAATCCCAGAAATCCCATACCACGAATTCGCAGAGTCGATGGTACATGAGCAAAAACAGAAGAAGAAAAAGCCGAGCTATTCCCGGAACAATATCTATTATATTTTAACCGCTCCCCTCCGTAGATAACCGTGAAGAAGAAAGGGAAATAAAATTATCTATATGGCAACAATAACAATTCAGTATTGACAATAATTCACTAATTACCACCATTAGAAATATATAAATAGTAAGAACCAAAAATAATTCACTGTATTAGAAATAAATGTTGTCGTCTATATCCTCAATAGAGCTAATACTACTACTACTCAAATGTCAGTCATTGTCCGCACCTAAAAACAAAATAAAATAAAAAAAAGTTAATTTTGTTTTGTTATCTCAGTATGAAACCCAACCAACCTGGATGCAAGAATTGGAAAGCTCTGCTTGGCACAAACCAGGATAAATGCGGAGTGATAGAAGAGTAACATCAATTAAAAAAAGAATAGGTGTCAGCAGGCCCGGCTGATAGCACCTTGTAAGGGCCCCTGCCAGGGTACGGCCCAGTTGTCCCATGGTAGAGGAGCCCTCGACGTTGGACCAATCACCCACTCGATGTAAGACGATTCAAAGAAACAATATGAGCCTTGGAGAAGGACGGAATGAACAACGACGACGAGTGAGGAATGGAATATGATTTGGAACATGAAATGTTACCTCGTTAACGGGGACGGAAGTAGAGATAGTAGAAGAAATGGAGAAATATAAAATAGGGATAGCAGAATTAAAAAGAGAGAAAGCGGTATAAAAACGCTGGGCAAGGGGTATACCCTTAGATTCGCCGGAACCCAAATAGGAAACAGAGTATCAGAAGGAACAGCAACGAAATGGAAACAAAAGTAACAAAATGGGAAGCTATCAACTCAAGAATTATCAGTCAACTTAGAACTGCAAGAAAAAGTAGGGGTAATACAAATCTATGCCCCAACATAAAATGCCAATGTAAGAGATAAAGAACAATTCCAATTCTACAGCGAACATTAGATGAAATGCAACGTAGAAATCATCAAATCGTAATCATGGGAGACTGGAACGCGCATATAGGTAACAACAAGGAAATAGGGTATGGAAGAATGGGACAATATGGACTAGAAGGGGAAATAAATAATAACGGAGAGAGAATGATAGATTTCTGTATCACCAATGAACTCCTAATAGGAAACACAATGTACAAACATAAGAGGATACATAAGATAACATACGAGGCAGAAGCCCTAGGACACAAAACATGATTGATTATATTATATCCATCACCAGAAGTATGAGATATGCACTACAAGACGTAAAAGTGATCAGAGGAGCGGAATTAAGTACTAACCACAGGCTTCTGATTGCAGACACAAAATTTACCTGGCCCAAAAGTGAAATTGGAAAGTAATATACAAGTATTAAAACAGAGGCATTAGAAAATCCACAGATAAGAGAAGAATACGAACGGAAGCTTAATAATACACTTAACACAAAAGAAATGGAACAACAACAATTAGGAACGCCCTGGAACCTAAATGAAAGATGGAATACATTTAAAGAAACCATAATTTGGCCCGCAGAAGAGTTATGTGGGCAAAACAGTAATAAACTATAGTGCTCATAAGAAAAGAACAAGATGGTGGAACATGGAAGTGAGGAGTAAGATCAAGCTGAAGAAAGAAGCGTGGAGCAGATTTAAGAGGACCAATACGGAAACAGAAAGAGCAAACTACATACAGAAATGTAATGAAGCTAAGGAGACAGTAAAACAAGCAAAACAGGCATTATGGGAGGAGTTTGGAAGAAAGATAGAAGAAAACTACATAGAGAACCAAAAGCAATTCTGGAATGTCATCAAAAGACTAAAAGAGAACCGAGCAAAACCGACAAGAAACATCATGAACCAAAGAGGGGTATTAAAAACAACGGCAAATGGAGTCCTAAAAGCCTGGCGAGGCCACTACCAAAACAAATTTAATACCGAAAGAGCAAATGAAGAACAAGAAGAAGAAACCCCAGTAGAAGAAGAAACATAAAACGACAATGGGAAGAGGAGAACAGCATAACAGAGGAAGAGATTCAGACAGCCTTACGAAATATACGAAATGGAAAAGCCTCAGGAGAAGACAATATCTCCCCAGAACTACTTAAGAAAGGAGGAGAAAGACTAGTCAAATGGCTGAAAGATATCTTCCAACAAGCATGGGAAACAGAATAGATACCGCCTGGTTGGGAACGAAATATAATAATGCCCATATATAAGAAGGGAGGAACAACAAACTGTGACAATTCCAGGGCAATATGCCTATCTCCAGTAGCGCTACAAATCTACTAGAAAATAGTAGAAAAAGGGTTAAGAAATGTAATTGAAGATAAGCTAGAAGAGGAACAAGAGGGTTTACGGCCAGGTAAACAAACACAAAATTATATATACACGATTAGACCGATAACAGAGATGCTGGACAAGAACAGGGAAATATACCTAGCATTCCTAAACCTTAAGGCGGCCTTCGATCAAGTACTAAGAGAGCACATATGGAGGGCACTGGAAGAACTACAAACAAACCCAAAGCTTATAAGAATTATCAAAAGTATAAACAAAAAAGTGGTGGGAGTGGTAAGGATAAACGGACAAAAAATCGCAAGAATTTAACATAGATAGAGGGGTTAAACAGGGGTGACAGTTTGAGCCCACTGCTGTTTGTGATTTACATGAACAGCATAATTAAAAAATATAAAGAAGTAATCAGAACGAGAACAAGACTAGGGTACCATAACCTAAATCCCATAATCACCCAAGACCTAATATACGCAGATGATATATTAAAAATAGCATGAAATCCAAGAAAATATTAACATATGGAAAAACAACCTAGAAGACAAAGGTATGAACATAAACGTAGGAAAAAGTAAAATAGTGCACATCACGAGAGAAGGAGAAGGGAGTCATAATAAACAAGGATAGAAGAGTAGAGGAAAAAATTAAGAACAGAATAAGCAAAGCAAATAGGATATATTACCAAATAAACAAAACAGTGATTGGCAAAGAAGAACTAAGCACAAAAGCAAAAATCCACCTGTATAAAACAATATTAATCCCCACACTACTCTATGGATCAGAATCCTGGCCACTGCTGAATAAACACCGATCCAAAGTAACAGCAACGGAAATGAAATACCTGCGAAGAGTGCTGGGCAAGACAGGAAGGGATAGAACAAGAAATAGAAGCATATGAGACGATTTAGACCAACAACCAGCAAACAGTGAAATAGAAATGAAACAATTGAAGTGGTACGCACATCTTATGCGCACGGATAACACAAGATACCCCCAAGAAAATCTATCAGATGAAATCAGAAGGAAGAAGAACCCGAGGTCCCCGAGTCCAATGGGAAGACAACATCAAGGAGGCGGCAAGGAACAGAAACAAAAACATCGAGGAAGTCAGGAGAATGGCGAGAAACCGCAACATCTATAGGAGATGGATAGAGGACCCACCGCCTTAGGGCATAAATGGAAAATAGAGAAAGAAGAAGAAGAGGAAGATCTCAGTATAACAAGTCCATAAATTATACCCTAAAGACTGCTTTAATAGCTACGTATAAGGTAGATCTAAATCCAGTATTATTTATTTACCGAAGACTAAATCATAACATCCGAATCAAAGAATGACCTGCAAAGAGCACTACACAAACTAAATCAAGTAGCTAACGAATATCGACTGGACATACCAGTGGAAAAACTGAGATACTTCAAAGGCCAGAAAATCTGACAGCAAAATAGTGTTGCGTAACAAGCCCTTATAACAGAAAACCAACTTCAATTAATTACTCTACAGACCATCATGTACAAAAAACACAGACTTAAATATGAAACTAAACAAATTCCCACATGCATATAAATCGATAATGAAAACCTTTAAAAATTGTAACAGTAGTACGTTTTAAAACTTTCTAATGTCAGACCAATTCTACTATATGGAAACAAATGTTGCACTCCGAGTACTCCGACTTGAAGTCAGAAGAAAAGGATTCAAGCTGCAGAAATGACATTCTTTAAAATATACTTGGGAACATTATAAAACACACGTACAAATTCTAGCAGAAATTGTAATAAGAAATATTTTAGAAATAATGGAAGAGTATAGACAGAATTAGAGGCAGCCGTGGGCTAGAAGTCAGCGCGTTAGACTTCTACGTTGAAGATCTGGGCTTCAAAGCCCCGTACCTCGAAAACAATGACGAACCAGCGAGATATTCTACCAAGTAACTGTTCTCTGGAGTAGAAATGTTAACAATTCCCGTGGTTCGAAGCCCACTTTAAACTGTAGGAACTCTTTATCAGTGGTTTGTTATAACACGCAACACAGGCATAAAAGTAAAAGATAATGCACTCAGAGAAGAAGATAGACAAAATGGTTTGAACATGTTCTTAGAACGGCCGATCATCGAATTAACAAATCATTATACGGATACCGATCTGCAGGAAACCGAAGTGTAGGCAGGCCCAGAAAAAAATGGATAGAACAGTTTCTATGAGGACAGAACAAGACTAATCGGCCTAATCCTTGACGTTGGTGAGGGTAACAAAATGTTACTGGCGCAAAAGTTGTCGTCAGAATGGAACATTTTTTGGATGGAATGTCGCTGTTCTATCAACTGAATTATAAGTACCTACATCATAGCTTCTTAGACATGCTAATTTTAGAATATACAGTCTAAAATTAGTTATATTAGTCACTAGAGAACGGAATATATGCAATCAATTATTGCGGAAAACTTACTGTTTTAATGCAGGCCCGGCAAAAGATTTTATCCTCATCTATTATTAGCTCAGGATAAGGTTTAATCCATGATGCAATTTTTCCATGAGACATTGTTGTGATCACAGCAGTAAAGTGTAACTCGCGGTTTGAAAACTACAGTGTTAGAGCACATGTATACTTCTGACTAAATTAAGAAATTCGTCTAATGGGCAAGGTAAGATTCAAATTTAACCCAGGAGGGAGTAGGGATTTGCTATTTTAAAGACACTAAAGATTGTAAATAATTCGGAATTTCTCGTAATCCCGTATTGATAGAGTAAAATATGTAATTTAAAATAGCTATTCATAATAAGAGCTTACATGTGGTAGGGTATTTTGAATGACATGATTTAAAAGTATGAATATGTCAAGCTACTCTGAGAACTACGTACATTTCAATTATTAAAGGTAAAGATTTATACAAATGCAAAGAACTTCACCAGAAATGCATCATAAAATAGTTGAAACATTCTAGCCAAAGCCTTAAACTACAATAGCAGCAAATTACTAATAGCAAGCACATGTACTTTAGAAAGAATAAAGTGTTAAAAGTTATTTAAACGTTCAAAGGAATATTACAATATACAAGATCTATCTACAATAAACAAGGGCTTACTGCAGAACCTAGTGTTTACCCAACTTCTGAGAAACTTAATTACGTTTAGAATAATTTATCTGCGACAGCAGATTGTTGAAATTAGTTATTTGAATTGCAATAACGAAATGAAAAAATATTACTCATCCCCTACTAACGTTCATTATGGAGTACCGCAAGGATCAGTTCTAGGGCCGCTACTGTTTCTTGTGTATGTAAATGCTCTCCCAACCAGCATTAAAAACGCAGCTGCTGTAACAATGTACGCGGATGAGACTAGCGTAAATGTTCATGGTAGGAACATTGCAAATCTGCTGGATAATTTAAAACTAATACTCTATGATATTCAAAACTGGTTCAATGCAAGCCATCTGCTAGTGAATATTGATAAAACTTGTCTGATGCCATATCTAAGTGACAGAGATACCGATGACTTCTCGAACATAATGCGCATAAATAACATGAATCTAAATAGCGCACATTCGACGAAATTTGTGGGAATAGTTGTTGATCGGCATTTTCAGTGGAAAGAACACACCGATGAAGTTATCGTAAAAATTAATAAAGCCATCTATTGCCTACGCAGGCTTAAACCCATTTGTGATACATCAACTCTTCGTACCATATACTTTGCTTATTTGGAATCTATACTTAGATATGGGTTAGTTTATTGGGGAAACTCAATTTATCTATCAAATATTCTAAAATTACAAAAGAAAACTTTAAGAATCATCTTTGGAATGCATAGTCGAGACAGTTGTAGGCCTATTTTCAAAACACAGAGTATTATGACAATTTTTAATCTATTTATCTACGAAATTTCACTATTCGTATTTAATAACAAATATAATTTCCTACAAAATTCAGATATTCACAATTATAATACAAGAAATAACTTGTTACGGGTTGATAATGCCAAAAGCTCAGTTTATTTTAAATCCTGCATGTTCAAATCCGTTACATTTTTCAATAGGCTTCCTGAATCCATTAAAATGAGAGATAACTTAAAACCCTTCAAAACTGAGCTAAAGTTGTATTTACGCGAAAACGTTTTCTATACGCTTGACGAATTTCTAAATATCTAAAGTACCTAGTATAGTTATTAATATTATAGTCACCTATGGTCTTATGCTGTACCTGTATTTGTGTGAATTTTGAATCGTGGAATTTGTAATGTTTGGGTCTTTTTAGGACATGTGATGTAAATGTGTACGCCACTGGCATTATTTGCAAATAAATTTCTTACTTACTTGCTTATTTACTCATACAAAATGCAAAACAAGCTATGATGTTATAAAAAACCACTGTTACAAAAAACTGGAAACCAATCGGAAAAAAATAAAAATATAAAATTTATGCAAAAATATAAATTTTATGGATAAATATGCATAAAACGTCTAAATATGCAGACTTTGCATAAATATGCAAAATATGCATTAATTAATTAGTGTTAATTAACTCTAAGCACCGTGATTCGTCCACATTATCAATTGTTTCGCAAGATATGCAAAAATTACATTAAGTATATGCAGTTTGCTTAAAATCCGTTCTCCAGTAGTCACAATAGCAAATTCTTTGCTTATATTTCTGGCAAAATGCTAAAGCATGTTTGTAAACTGTAAATGAATAAAATGTAAATGAAACATATGTCCGACTAAAGTTTTTATCAGAAACTGTTTCCGGTATATTTCCAATGTTGACTAATACAAGGCAAATCAACAGTTGCGCCTTAGAATAGTCGTTAATAGTCGCATTTAGACTAACAGCCTGAATAATTGCACATCTAACACTGTTTGATACCTTCACCGACATTTTATCCGAGGTTTCGTAAATATGCAAGTACATATGAAGTATAGGAAAGTCCAAGCGAACTGTCTTACTCATTTTTAACGACACTGTATAAATAATGAAATTGCACGTGGTTAATTAGCCATGTTGAATGATGAACATATGTCAAAATAGTAATATTATTTTAAATAAATAAGTTAACGTATTAATTTGAAAACTGTATACAAAGTCCTCGCTGACATAACTTACAGCATAAATGCATGGCCACACCTCAATAAACCAAATCCACTAGTCTCGTCACAATAATTAATGTTCCATGGACGAAGAAGCAAAAATAGCGAAGCGCATCAACACACAGAATAGCAATTCATTCCCACAGAAGTTCATTTCTTGTTATTTTTACGACAGGGGCAATTATTAACGAGTAGAAGCAACAATATTTTCACAGGAAAGTATGGGGCTTCCAGTCTACTCTCCGGTCGTAAACGCACACAAATGGCTTTACTTTCCGTCAGTCTTCATCAGCGGCTGAAATATGCCAGGAAAGCCGCAATAACGTAAAGGATATGTGTTACTGCAGCCATAATAGATATGTTGTGCCTTATTATCTACGTAAACAGAATGGGAGATGAATATGGGCACTCAACGAACTGTGAATATAGGGTCCTCCCAGTTTAGAAATCCATTTTAATGCAGGTAATTTTCGATATTGAAATACGTAATTCCTATATCTTATGATCTTCATGTAATTTGGCACACTGACGTGCAACGAAAATCAGATCACATTGGTTCTCGTATCTATCCTAAACCGAAAGGAAACATAGATATGTTTTTTGGCATTAATTTTAACGATTTTCCCTAATTGGAGCGGGGTAGAATCAATCATTTACTGAATTAGTAGCTAAGGCTAAGGCCACCTGCTTTTTTAAATTTCGATTGTTGTATTTCCTTTTTGTGAAATTGGATCTAAAATTATTTATCGTTGTAAATTTATTATTAGGTTCAGCTAAAACGCAGAAAATAACTATACATTTAAAAATTTGAAGTTGGTATCACTTCTGGTGATAACCAAAGATATGTGATCTTAGTATAGGTACGGTCGTAGCCAATAAATTGTAATAACAAGTAGACCTTCGAATGCTACTGCAATGAAATTTATAATGAAAATTAAATCCATATTAACTGCAATCAGAAAACGATGCATAGCGGAGCACTGCGGACACCGGTAAAACGATATTCCTAGTGCAGAACAGTCCGCGCTGGTCAGTACTTGGATGGATGGACCAATACAGCGGCGTATGCAACCGGCCGTGCGCCGGAGGGCACGCAAAGCTGTTAATCCCGGGGAGTATCATACGAACATCTCTGATAGCCGTAAACCATACATTGGCACTTCTCTTCTCTGTTGGACGGGTTAGCGTAACCAAACATACGTGAAAAGAGGGTTCACAGAACCTACTCATTGTAGGTAATTAACAGGTCACTGGCACAAACACAGAGTAGGAAGAAAAGGCAAAGACAGTTAGGAGTTCAGGTTTTATTAAAAATAAGAACTTGGTAAAAAAGTGAATTCGTTTGAAAACTTGACAACTATAAAGGTGATTTTCGGTCCGGGCTCTCGTACAGTGTAGACGCGTCTAGCTGTGCTCCGCTTTCGCGATCGCGACTCGTGTTTGGTGTTTGCGTTTGTTAGTGTGTGTGTGTGTGTGTTAGTGCTTTCACTGCGTGTGTGTACGGACCTAGGCAGGAAGGAAGGAGGAACGCTACCGACTCTACCTGACGATCGACCAAAGGTGAAAGATAAGCGATCGACAAAGAAAACAACAGCACGGAGGGAAAAGCAGGAAATGCAGTAAAAATCTAAGTGATTGAAGGCTTAAATAGTCTTTTGTAGTCTTTTATCGTCTCTGGTAGTATTTGTAGTCAATAAAATAAAATTATAAATAGAAATTAAAACGGGGGCATTTCGTAGCAAATGAATGCAAAACTGTACAAGCGGATAGGCATCTAGGGGCGCTTATTGGGTATAAACGACAGGGGTAGAAAGCAGGTAGCGACCTTTTCAAGCCGTCACAACCAAAAACTGAAACTCTTGTTATACGGCAATAAAAATTCAAAGGATAATACTCCCAATTGCGGCAGGCAGCCAAGCATAGCTTCAATCAAGGGACTTACTCCTGACTGGAATAAAATAGTCGCGTTTAGTGGTTTACTGACGGGCTGGAAAGCTGACGGGGGTCAACTTAGGACAATCTAACAAAGGAGGCTAAAGCCTAAAATTAAAAATATCTCACATTCAACTGCAAAGTAGAGTATATTAGGGATAATTTAGGTCCAGGAAATTGCAACTTCTAAAAGTAATAAACGAATGGTAAAATTTAATCTCACTTATTTTAATGTAATTTAAGTTACTGTAATTTATTTCAGTGCGTACATTCGGGTATGCTAATTAGAGACCGCAAATAGTAGCGTTTAGTATTAATTGGAGGGGCTAAACAGCGGAAAGGGGGTCAACATAAGAAAATATAACGAAGAAGGTTAAAGCAAAATTTGGAATACCTCACGTGTAAATATACAGTAGAGCGCATTAGGGAAATCTAGGTCTAGGTATTTGTAACTTCTAAAAGTAAAGGAAAAAACGATCTGAAACTGTAACCTCCTTTAATCTCTTTTAATTTAATTTGGCTAAGCCAACTTAGAGATTGCAAAAGTTGCGTTTAGTATTATTTTGGGTAGTTAAAATTGGAAAAAGGGTCAACAAAAAATAAGTTAACAACTGAGGTTAAAGCAAAAAATTCAAAATATTTCACATTTAACAGTAAAGTAGAATATATTTGGGACAATTAAAGTCTAGGCATTTGTAACATCTAAAGGTAACAAACGATTTGTAAACTTTAATATCATTTAACTTTAATTAACTTAATATCCTTTAATTTAATTTAATTTCATTTTGTGCACAGATCCGGGAAGACAAATCAGAGACCGCAAATAGCCGCATGTAGCATTATTGTAATTAGGACAAAAATTGTTTTCGCAGTTGCCTGTAAGTGGAGTATTTTAGGCGTATATTAGGGGTATCTTACGTCTAATATCACGGGTGGTGGTCAAGTGGGACTGGTAATTAGAGAAGGTGGGAAAAACGTACACATGGAAGACTCAGTGTTGGGTAGTAACTAAGTAAAAGTAACTCGTTACTAGTAACTAGTTACTTTTCAGTAACTTAATAGTAACTTAATTACTTTTGTGTTTTCAGTAATTGTAACTATAACACGTTACAATTATTTAGTAACTTTAGTAACTGAATATGACAAGTTACCTTTTCATGCTACAAATGTAAAATATTTTAAAATGCTCGGTATTTAATGCGTAGGTAGTATTTAAGAAATTATACTTGAAGCTGAGGAATTTGTTGAAATTTCGAATGCCTTAGTATGCAAATGCTAATACGGAACACAGGAATACCTTCTTGTACTTAGTCGATAATAAATAATATTTGACGGATCCCATTTGGGCGGTGACAGCTTTTTTCAGTAATCTTTAATCCTTTAGCAACTAGAAGCTCTCTGAGCAGGTATGCGGATTACTCCAAGTACATTCCTAACGCCTGTGCTCAGGTTGGGGGTGTCTAATTCAGACGAAAATACATTCACCGTCTCTATATTTCAATAATAACGAAAAATAAAATAGAATTCTGGGAAAATCCCAAAAACATCGTTGAACCAGCGCCTCTAAGCTCTGAACCTGTTCCTCCCCCACGTATAGAATATTTGCTAATAAACAATTGCTTATAAATGTGTGTTTCTGTTGATATTAAGTTGGTAGTAATTGCATGTACATTAGTAGCGTCTCATAAAAAAAGGTAACTTAAAAAATAACGAGTTACTTTATGGTAACTTAGTAACTTATTCAAGTTACTTTCATAATTCTGTAACTTAGTAACTTACTTAGTTACTTATTTGCCGAGTAACTAATTAACTTACTTAGTTACTTTTTTAGAGTAACTTACCCAACACTGGGAAGACTACACAACAGAAAACCAAGGGCAATTCTCAAAAGGAGGAAACACAATACCGGCCATGGAACAAGATACAATATTTTAGGACAGACACAAACTGACATTGCGGAAGATCCCAGGAGATGGGAATTGTTCATTCACCTCTATAGCAGATCAAAATACAGGGGGGCACAGCAACGCGGGAACGGCTCTATACCTAAACAGATATGGGAGGAATGGGCACGAAGAAAAGAGGATATCCTAAGAGAGGCAAGAAGAATCTACGCACTAATGGAAGAAGAACAGGCTAACGGAGAAGAAGAAGAGGACAGAGAGTGAGGAAGGAGGAAACGAAGGAGAAGAAACGAAACATGCACCAGTAAAAAAGGAAACGATGGATATATAGCTGTCAACTGCAGAGGGGAAGGTTAAGGAAAAGAAGGAAATACAATCCAGATTCGAACCTCCAAGTGGTAAAATACTTGTAATCAGTGTGGCAAATATTAAGTAGTTAATTAGTTATTAGGAAACTAAGATAGGGGCAATCTGTTACCTTAAAACAATAGTTAGATAAGAAATACAAACAATGTAAAACTTTACTTAACTCGGTTATGTACTCAAAAACCCCATTAATGCGTAGCTTACTAACTACCTGGTGTTGCAGCAGCGGTGGCTTGCGGTATGCATTGCAGACATGCTAACGTTGTGCAATGCCCCACCCCATCCCTTAAATTCCTACCCACCTACTAGCAAGGGGGTGGACCTGGCATAATCCAGGATCGACCCTCGAGTCAGCTCCATGTCAGATGATGATGATGATGACTTGACAACTATAAAGGTAATATCGGACATTGTATCAATCCCCTACCAAATAAACTAAAGCTACGATAAAAATAATAAGAAGAATTAAAAATCGATAATTACTGTATGTGAGTTATAACATTTTCGGAACCTGAAAAAGTGATTTCGGTGACGTGTGTGTAATGCCATGTAACAGAAATAGTGGACCAAAGACCTCCGCAGAAAGTGCGGTGGAAACATAAATATGCCACCATCTATAAAAGAATACAAACACGTTACTTCTTCTTCTTCTTCTTTTTTTACTGCCTATCCATTTTCTGGATGTTAGCGATCACATAAAAGAGTTGTCTAAGTAAGTAATATTAGAAATCATGTTTTCATATTCTTCTCTATCAACCGTTGTGGGTACTAGGTCCCCAAACGTTTTTATACCGGTTCAGATTCTTATCTTTCTCAACCATGAAACACGCTTCAAAGATCTAAAAAAATTTCATGGGTTAGGACACATTTACAAGGAAGTGTGAACTCCAACTATAATGTATTGCAAACAATGCCAATTCTGCTAAGGAAGTAATGGAAAATACTCCTGCAAGTTTTATAAGAAAAAATTAATTCTTCTATGACAATACGCCACACAAAGTTGCATAAAAGTTTAAAAAATGTTGGGTATCCATTCGGGAATAGAACCAATGCCCCTCGCAAGATAGACGATACTCAAGCACTTGGATATTACCACCCTTGGTACGTCAGGTTATTGGTAGTTACTGTTATTATTATCATTTGGCACTTCATTCTCCGGGACATCAAGATTTTATTATTTGTTTCCATGTGTCTTTATCTTCAGCCATCGCTACCATTGTGCAAAAAATCACCCAGTTTTGCATTCAACAGTTCGTCTCCATGTTGATTTCGGTATCCTTGGTTTTCTTCTATCTTACGGCCTCTAAGTTGCTTTACATAACTGTGAGTTATTTTTCCTGGGCGTGTGCCCTGTTTTTTACGTCAGCTTGATCAGTTTGTTTCCTCAGTTATTCATTAGAAGTATGATCTGGCCACCATATTTTTTTAAAAGTCTTATACATTAGCTCTAGAATTACCACAGTTATCCAAGTAAATGTGGGTACGATCTAAGGAACCATAACTGATTATCTCTCCACAGTTTTTGTGTAACTGCAGCTGTAACAAACCGCAATACAAGTATTTCTGAGTCATCTAATAGATTTCTTGCTGCTTTTTGTGGCTGGAAAGTAGCAGCTACGTGTCCATTAAATACCTTTGCTGTGGGCTCAAGTGTCACCGAGTTTACGATTGGGAGAAGTAGGAGTAATAGGTTGCTTCAGTTTCCTGTTTGCTCGCCATAAGCAGTAATCATCGTGTTGATTGGGATTTAAATTGCTAATATAGTCCCTGAGTGTTTCGTTCTTCTGTTCTTCTATTAGTCTTTTTAGTTGCATTGTTAGAGTGTTCAGTTTGTTTTTGTCCCTGGGGTGTCGTTTTTGTTGCCAAATCCGTCTTGATTTCCTTCTCTCAGCTATCT
>JABXWE010038578.1:0-19682 GCA_014611495.1 Limonius californicus
GTTTTCGAGCAATCGCGCGTGTGAATTCAAAGACGAACGTGACGTTTTTTCAATGATGGAAGTTAATTGCGTCCAAAATCTTTTAAAAAACCCGCTATCATTTGAGGAAAAATTTTTAATTAAGAAGAAAGGAAGGCCTATTCCTGATCTTCAGATAAACTACAGTTCGACAAGTGAAACCCGAACGTACAATAGAAAATTCAACAAGAATATCTATGAAAAATACGATTGGATGTGCGGATGTTCAATATCAAATAAACGGTTTTGTTTTATGTGCTTAATTTTTAAGAAAGAGGTTAGTGCGTGGAATAAACAAGGGGTGAATGATTTAAAACACATTGCAGAGAGGGCAAAGAAACAAATCTTCCGTTTCTCACATGAATGCGTGCATGGATTTTAGTGTTTTAGGCAAAGTGGACATCCGTGAACAACTAGACGGTGCTTATTTGCTACATAAAATTAAGTACAACGAAGACGTGGGAAAAAATCGTCATATTTTGCGCCGGTTAATTATGTGTATTAAATTTTGCGGCGCCTTTGAACTGGCGTTGCGAGGTCACGATGAGACATTAAGGTCAGAAAATCTAGGAATTTATGCAGGGTTAATCAACTTTGCTGCCGAATTAGACGCTGTGCTTGCAATACATATGAAAGGTTCACAAGTGTTTAAAGGCGTCTCAAAAACTATTTAGAACGAATTGCTAGATGCAATGTTGCAAATTTACAAGCAGGAAATATTAAAAGAAATTAAATCTGGAAATTTCATTGCTTTGGAGGCCGATGAAACTACAGACACTTCTAATCATCAGCAAATGGTTGTTATTATTCGATACGTGTTTAATCGTCCTTAATCAATTGATAAAGCTGTTATAATATTTTTTCATCAGAAAATTTTATTAATTCTGCTTCCATCTTGTCTGTACCTGGGCTTTTATTGTTCTTTGGTTTACCAACTATTTCTGTCATTTCTTCATATGTAGGGGTTTCGGTATTGGTTTCTTCTTCTTGTCTTGGTTCTGATTTTTCCTCATTGTCTGTTTCCTCTTGCATGAGTATCTGAGCGAAGTGTTTTGCCCATATTTCTGCCATTTATTGTTCGCCCATACGGAGGTCGCCTTTTTCATTTCTCAGGCCCATTGTTTGGTTTTGGAACCCTTTTTTTCCTCCTTTATCTGTTTGTAGAAGGCTTTTGAGTTCCTGTCTCCGTAAGCTTCATCCAGTTTTTCGTATTTCTCTTTTCTTACCTTCCTTTTTTTCTTCCTACATATTTTCTGTGCATTATTTCTCGCTACTCTGTATTTTTAGTATAGTTCTCTTCCTCCTGTTCTCAGCATTTCCATTTGTGTCGTTTTCCTTTTCTCCACTGCTATCTTGCATTCTTCATCCCACCATTCTGTTTGTTGGGTTTCTTCCTTTGTTTTCATTAGTTGGGCACCTTTCAGAAGTGTGAGTTTTAGCTGTTCCCATTTTTCTTCTACATTATTTTTTTGGCTTTGTTGCTCTGCCACCCTCCTTGTACTTTCCTTGTACCTTTGTTGTGTATCTTCAATCTTTAATAGGTCCACATTCCACCTGTTTCTTTTCAGTTTAGTTTGTTTTTCGTTTGCTATCACAAGGAGGTGGTCGGAGCTAATATCCGCTGCTCTGTATGTTCTTATTTTCGTGATCTTGTTTGCATGTATTCTGTGTCAGTACATGGTCTGTCTGATTTCTTTTTACCTGGTCTGGGCTGATCCAGGTAGCCTTGTGAATATCTTTCTTCTTTGACATGGTGCTCCTGATTATCATCCTTTTGAATGCTGCAAAGTCAACTACTATTTGTCCATTTTCATTTGATTCTTTATGTAAACTTTCACTCCCTGCTATGTCTTTATTTCTGTCCTCTCTTCCCACTTTTCTGTTCATGTCTCCTATGATTAGTTTTATGTCGTAATTGGGTGAACTGTCTACGGTTTTCACTAGTAGTTCGTAAAATTCCTCCTTTTTCTCTTCCTCTTTGTCCTCTGTAGGGGCATGTATATTTATTAAGTTTATTTTCCTGTAGATTGTTTTTATTCTTGGGGTGCTTATTCTTTCATTTACCACGTTGTAATTTAACACTGCTTTTTTTAGCTGATCTTTGATTAAGAAACCTGTCCCTAGCACATATGTGCTATGATTAAAAGGACCATCAAATATTATGTTGGAAAAATTATTGGTAGGGATGCAGGGCAGCGGAATGCTTCTTTCTTCGAAAAGGTGCAGGTGAAAAATTTGTTTGGCCTACGATTGAAGACTCATCAATTATTGACGAAGACGATGTAGAGTTGATTTTACCACCACCTCAGGAAGATCATTGGTGTAAATTGACCTTTAGCGTTAAATTTAGCAATTATAGCCTTTCTTAAATTAGGTGGCATTTTTCACGATTTGTTTTAAAAGTTTGTATCTTTTTTTCCAATAAAAATATGGAAAAACTGACAAAATCAATGAATTCAGACAATTCTGCAGAATCCGCACTTACAGCCTAATTCAAACACTTTCATTTAGATGTGAAGTTGAGTAAGGGGTTTGCACTTGCCTTAAAAAGGGAGCAAGTGCAAATCTTTGTCATAATTTACTTTTTTTTTTCCTATACAGGCACAGACGAAGAGCGATATTTTAGCGATTATGGCATGAAAGGTAAATGTCCAAATGTGTATCTCACCAAATATCTTGGCGACTGGATGGCGCAGTGGGCGAGAGCCCGCTTCGCAACCGGTTGACCCGAATTCGATTCCCGTTGTGGCCCGAATTTTAATTAATTCTGGAGCAGCGGGAGTGACTCGGTAGCATAGTTGGGGGGGTTTTACAAGGGTGGGGCATGTTAGACTTGTGCATAGCGCTACGTGCGCTGATCCGAGGTAAGCGGGGTGGGATGAGAATCGTGGAGATGCTATGGCAACTCCACGATTCTTTAAATTAAAAAAAAATAAAAAAAAAGAAACCAAATATCTAACTTTAAACTCATATGGTTTTCCCCTCAGTCCTTTTTGATTTAATCTCTTAAAAAAAACGTCTGTACTTCCCCGCGTCTGCCGTACGTAATTTCTACATTAAAAAGATGTTCAAAATGTACCAACTGTAGATTCTTACTATGAATAGACTGTACACAGTAAACATTTTTTTAATTAACAAGACATTGAGAAATATATCAACTGTAGACCGTTTCCATTAACAGACTGTATACAGTACATAACATCTGTATTAAAAAGATGTTCACAAATATACCAATTCGGGATTGTTATCATTAACAAACTGTAGACTGTATACAGTAAATAGTTTATGCAACTGTAAATTTACCTGGCATTGGATTTGGCAGTAAAGGTGAGTTGGCATCAGCGTAACACATATTCATACAACCGCTTAACATATTGAGGTTAGGAAATGTTGGATGTGTTGGCTGCTGTAGGAATAAATGGTTCGGTGCCACCATGCAACTGACTATAGTGTCATTATTAATACCTTCCACTAATTTTAACTGCAAAATATTTTTTACATTAATATTTTTACTTTAGCCACATATTAAAACATAAAAAGTAGGCACGCTTATTACACGTTACTTACACATAAATGCTCGGGCAAAAGAGGAACTGTAGTAACCTGAGGTGCGAAGGAGACTTGTTCAAGTGTTAATTCGGGATAGCGTTTTTCGGGGAATTTATCTCTAATCATTTCTAAAGCGTTGTCGATTTCTACTTGTGAGCCTGAAACATTAGAACAATTAAAACCCATTCATTTATTAGATCATAAACAACCAACCTTCAATGGCACAAATCTTCAATTTGCTATTTTCTGGGTGCTTCTTAATAAGTATATGTGCATGTGCCTTATTCTTGATTTGTGAAACAAAGTTGCCATGTCGGCCTATTAGTCTACCGACAAGGGTCTGTGGGATTATGAATTCATATACAGTGGGCAATGTCACATCTCCTGAAACGGACCCATCACCTGCAGGAGTGCGGGAAGGAGGAGTTGCTACCTCGCTGCAACCCTTGCCACTATCACTTGAGCCCTTAAATCAGACAAATTAATTTTATATGGATAACACACCAACAAAAAAAATTTTAATTTGATTAATAGATAATGAATGAATCAGTAAATAAGTACCGCAAATTTAAGGCATTCTGTAAGTGATATAATAAATGGAGGCCAAGAAAACAAAAGAAACACCTTACTGAAATTCCAATATTACTGATCTATTAAAAAATGTTAGTATTTATGAGAGAATAATAAGCAGATAACGAAAATCGAATCGTTCGATGGAGGAAAATAAAAGGCAATGATATACAAGCATTATTAATTTGTTACCAATCTGAGTCGCCCACTTTTATTGTTATGAGAAGATATAATTAATAGACCAAGGCGTGTGATAATTCATTTTTTATATTTAGCTAAAATTTAAGAAAAGAAAATTAAGTGTTGAATTTTGTTTGGGTCTGTGATTAAATTACGTATTAATATGATTTGGACTAAGGAGATACTAAAATGACTCAAAATAATCTAAAATTAGCGTTTTCTATTGTTGCCATAAGGAACCTTCCCACTTGCGTTTTTTTTTAACTGGTAGACAACATATTCAATATTGAAATAAAATCACAAATGCATCGAAAAAGGTAATAAGAAATGAAAATTGCCAAAAGTAGTGCAAAATACGGTAAAATCGCACTATATATGTAGACTTAATTTAGTGAAATTGTTTTCACCTTATTACAATCTACCATATATTTAAAAATGTAATTTACAAAATCCCAAGATTTATTTCATTTTCATAAAAGCAGAACACTGGTACCAATTTATTGTCTCGTATATTATACATATTGTCTTTTACACTGGCTGCAGCTCGCTTTCCAGCGTTCATGCACATTGTCCTAAGCCTCGGCAGGAGGCAGGGAAAGAAATGTAATGGTTTGCCGATATAAAAAGATGCATTTAATTTTTGATTGCCAGATTGATTTATGATCCATTTAATTCATAATTTTATTTCTCTGATTTCCATTTATATTATACAATGTTTCGACCTTCCTAGTGTTTCTTCGGGTATCTAAAATTATTATAATTGTGATGTCTTTATTTTGGTTATTAAGGGATGCCTGCTAAGGACACAAAGCTCACAATATGTAGTTTTTCCAAGTAAATTACAGTTGTAACAAACAGCACCATACCATGTAACAAATGTAAAAAAATCAAGCAATCTTTCGTTTCAAAGTTTTCTTTTACTTTTATTCACAAACTACTATAAAAAAAATTGTTGAAATACAAAATTCTTTTAATGTAACGTATGTAATTGAACTAATTTACACCAGAATTATTCGAAAAGTTTTTGCATCTCCTCAATCAAGTAAAACTTCATTATCTTTTTCATAAAATCTTCTATATTCAATACCCCTTAAGCTGCGTTTAAGTTAGCATTTTTAGTGTCTGAATTTTAATTAATTGTCTACACACTAAGAAAATTTTCTATGTTTTGGAATTCACAATAAGGGGCCGTCTGTAACACAGGAGTGTACATTAAGAAACATTTTAATATATGAGAAAAATAATCCTTTCGCAAAAATTTCTCCAATATAGTGTATGGTTAATATCCTCCAATCTCGGCCAAGGTTAATGTTGACCATATTAAATTATGTAAATTTTTTTGCTGACTGATTACAATCACGTTGCAATTTTGCGGTAATCATACCTCCCATGGCTTTTCAATTTCAATATTAGAACCCTCAGTAGCAGCAACATCATAAAAGCATTCTAAGCATTATTATTATTAATGTTTTACAAATCTCTATTATCAATTTTTTATGATCATGAATGGGTACGCACATGTACGGGAGAAAGTACTTATTTACGCTTACAACAACCTCTACGATTTTTATGGCAGTAAAGGTCACGCTCTTTGCCGAAAAATTTTGCAACCAGTTTTGACTGATTCAAAATTAATTCAAAAGTTTATTTCCTGTCATACTGAATACTTGTTATAGCCCAAGGCTAAGTTTATTTCATTTTTAATCATACAATTTGTATGTTGTTAAAATTAAATGTGTTCCCTATTTGAAGTAACAGTGTGCTCATACATTTGTATACTAGATGTTTCAAAAATTAATAGTACTAACAAGGTAAAGAAATAAAATCAGTAGCTAGTAAAAAAAGGTGTTTGAATTTTTGTTAGGCAGCTGGGAGTATAAGCAAAAACTATTTTGTTCTTTTATTTTATGCAGTGTGATCGAAAAAATAAATTTAATCGTGGTTGCCTTTGGAACAAAACCTCTACCGTTGCTTAGATAAATTGCCATACTTTAGCAATTGAATCTGAACTAGTAAAAACCAGAATTTTTATTACATAACCGCTCGGTTTTTTTTTGCGATGTATATGATATAGTGCAATTATTTCATAATCTATAGCTTCATGCAAAAAAATGTATTACCATTAATTTATAAACATACAGTTTTTATTAAAGGAAACTATAAATTAAATACTCTGTATATTTGAAACGATCTTTCATAATTGCACAAACCTTATTTAATTACAGTGCAGGGTGCCTACATAATAATCTGTCAAATTTTAATGCCAGCTTGATTAATAAATATTTAGGAGTTGAAGATTACAGTCAAGTTCATTACTAGTAAAATAACTGCACACTAGCGGAACCCGCTGGCTACGTATTACGCTTTGTTTGGTAAGTTCCTTAAACAAATAATAAATAAGCTGTGCCGCGATGGGCGGTATCTAATTAAAAAATATTTCGTTGTGGCAATTTCTTTTGTAATGCAACATTCTACATATTTTTGTTTTTTTTTGCAATCCTCTGATTGTTCTCTACAGTAATTTTTTTATATTTGTATATTCCTCTGATTGTTCTTTCTTTAACTTTTTTAAACAAACACCTGTATGTTATTATGTTTCTATATTAAGTTTCTTATTTGATTTGAAATAGTTAAAACGACATTTTACGACCTAGAATTTCTAACAAACACCTACAGTGTTTGTTATCTTTTTGATTTTTAAGTTGTCAAAAATTCATTTTAAGATTTACAATGTTCGGATATTAAAGTGATTATTATTATTATTATTATGAAGCTTTCACAGGTCTTCGCTGATTATACGATGCCAAAAATATTTTTACAAAGAATTTATTATTTCGAGTTACGAAAGTACATTTTCATGTACGAAATGCCCCTAAACGTGGTTTTAATCTTCCTCAATAGGATGCGAGAAATAATACGTAAATAAACTTGAATATTTCAGGGAGTGCATATAACATTCATACATTTTTTTACTTATCTGTAGCTTCAAAACAATTTTGAAGGATACATATTTATGATGCTACATCTATCAACATTTTCGTTGACAACATGAACTATTTAACAAATATAAATATAACTTCAGCATATTTTTCTTGAACTGTCTTATGTATCACTGTTTTAAAGTATATAGATTTACCAATGATCTCAATCCAATTGAGCTGCTCACACTATTAACTGATGTTTGTTATTGTTTAGGATTTTATGGACCACATTCCACAAATTAAATTATATAATGAGTGCTTTAACTAAACAAATCGCTGGTCAGTTAATGTTAAGACTGGTCAGATTTTAAAATTGACATTAATGGTATATTATATGTATATTATATTTGTCAGATTGTTATCTTAATCTATTATCTACATTTCCCAAACATAACCACAAGAATTAGAATAGTTTATGGCTATAATTAAATGTCAAATTTCGGAGGCAATTGTTTAAAACATTTTTTCATAACATGATTAACATCGAAATGCTGTCTAGAACCAGCGGTTTTGTTGTTTTAAATCAACCATAACCAACTATTATTATTGTATTTTGAATGCAATCCGTCACAAGTCACAGTGCTTCAATTAAATAATTTAATGTGGAGTTTTTCAGCAACAACTAAACTTATACAGGGGTTCCCAGTAAACTTAAGACATTTTTAATGAATAAGTAAATACAATATTATTGATCTGTGCGTGTTTTGTTAATATTAATTGTTAACTAACATGAATTTCCACCAAGCAAGTCAAGACAACTAACAAACTAAATATTTTTCCAAAGGAACTGTAGCACATCAAAGACAAATATTTGAATTGAATCACAGATCAAGTAAAATTATACAACTTTTTTTAATGATTATTTTCTCGTGGGTCTAACACCACAGCAGTGTTTTATAATAAATTAAGCATTAGGATTCAAAATATTTCCTGGAAATTTAGGATGGGTACAAATACCACGTCTAGTGGGTCTTGGCATTTCTTACAAGCTTTATTGATAAAATGTGGTAATAAATGATAATATGTTTTTAAATAATCAAATAGCTTAAATTTTTTACCTCGCTGTGGCTGTCAGAAATGCTGCTCAGCGAAGGGCTTGCCAACATAACATCTGCAGGACTATGATTTGCAGAATCGCGTTCGCTGCTTTGTCTTTGAATGTCATGTTCAGTAACAGTTGCTGCTGGGGCAGCTTCAGCTTTGGTTTGCTGAGGAGAACATGGTTCTTTTGTATCTATTTTCAGGGAATTGATTTTCTTCTCCACTGAACTGACCGTGACTATATCTTTTTGAGCCATTTCAGTCTTCTTGCTGCTTTCGGGAATTGAATTAACAGGCTCCTTGGCCTCTACTTTCTTACCCTTGTCTTCCTTCTTGACACTTCCCACTTTCCTAGGAGAAGCTTGTTTTAGCGTCACTTTCTGGCTGACTTCCTTCGTGGGGGGATTCCCGAAGTTCTTTGTGTATTTATGTGCAGACGTTGATTTAGACTGCGAATTCGGTTCTTTTCTTTTGCTATAGAACTCGACGGAATTTTTCATGGATTTTATTTTCTCGATTTCCAAATCCAAGTCCTCGTCCGAAATGATAATCTGGCTAGACTTGACGGACTTGAGTTCCGGTGGAAAGATAATATCGATGGGCGCAGAATCGACGCCCGAGAGCGACCGCGAGAATGTCTTTTGCGACGACGACGGCGACGGCTTGTCTGAAGCTTCGGCTTCACGTAACTCTTGCTGAAGATTCTTCTCTTCTTGATCAGTTGGCTTCAATCGGCCAGGGTCACTTCGAGCTTCTCTTTTTCTTTTGAACCACAAGTAACTGAGTAAAACTGCAATTGGTAACGTAGTCCACACTAACAAGTGACGAGAATGAGACGGCGCCATATCTTAACAGATCCACGATTGAATCCTTTAGAAGCAACGCGCTCCTGCAAACAAAAAACAAACTTCAGCAAATGGCACTTTTGTTGTGGGATTTCTGGATGAAAGCAACAAACTGTCTATTGTCAACATACGCTACGGCCATCACCTTAACACGTGAATATAGATTCTTAAAAATAGACCCAAGGAATAGGAAGACGGCGCAAATCGCCCACTCATTCGTTTTAGATTTTTTTAGCCGCACTGAAAATTCGAAATCCTAAAAAAATTATACCCGAGCAATTTATTCATAGAAAACTCAAAATAGATCATTTCGAATTCTTCTTGTGTTATCTGAAAAATCTGAGATCTAATTTGTCTTCGTCCGTAGCTTCTGTGAAATATGAAAATTCTATAATTAATGCTGCACAAACATGGCTTACCACAGACTCTGAAAACACAACAAACTTAGATAAATGTTACTTCTGTAATAACATACAGAAAAACAAATATTATGCGAGTTCAGCAGCGGATAAACTTGAAATTCGATGTAAATAAATGAGTAGCAATACCCGCTCCAAAACAACACTGAATTGCTAAATTTGTAATAAATGTAATAAAACCACTACAAATTGATAACACATTGCACAACATACCAGCACATAGCGGGGCGATAAATTTAAAAACAAGGTAGATGGATTTAAATTTGATAGAAACTTTTCTAATTTAACAACAACAATTCAAGTACTTTTAAGTGAAATCTGTATTGTCTTTCCCTACTAGAAGCCTGATTTATTGATTACACTTTGCACACATATACTTAAAAAAATACGTTTTGATGAATTAATTATACGTTATGTCAAAAGATCGTTTGAATAAGGAAGTTCGAGAAAGGACAAGAAACAGGTACATAAGTTACCCTACTCTACATTCTGAATATTTTAGAGGCGGAGGACTAATTATACACACACCTCCAGAAATACCGGTAAATTTAACCTAAAAACTGTCCAGAAATTGTTTTGTAGTGACTACATACCATTGTGTTATGGTACAAAACTTTACATTAATATTTTGGCACGTAACACTTACGAAACTTTCAATCGTTTAATGTAAATTCTGTCTAATAACCAGATATGTATAATTTTTGATAAAGGCAAGGTTAAAAGAGGGGAAGACAAATTGATAACTAACAAAATACTCGGTTTGATTTTAATGGTCCAATGCAAAAAAATTATCAATTAATTAACTCTCAAAAACGAACTTATCAATCATCTATTTACAACTTCATCAACGTGCACACAAATTGGCGTGTGTTATTTACTACCATAAATGTAGTAAATTAACTATAATATATGGTTTATTGAAAATTACTTTTAATAAGATCTTGTGTTAAATTCGAACAATAGTATTTATTCTTGCCCGATGTGATGTGATATGATTTCGAAAGCATTAATGACAACTTATTTTAGATCATTATCAAACCATTACTAAAATTCCATTGACAATTACACCGTATTATTCCAAAAGTTTATGAAGAAAAAAACTATGAATGGAAATTTTGTAACCATTTCTGTTTGTGGTAATGTAGCGGTATTTGTGTCATACAAGTTTTAATAAATGTCATTTTCCATACACGCAACCGCTACTTTTTACAAAAATTCGCATAACATAATTTCAACGATATAGAAACTTAGCCAACAGTAGCAATTTATGCACAAAAAGAACAACAGCAGCTGTACTAAATCTACTTCTAATTGCAGCGCTCTACACAAAATATCTGCCCATTTCCTATTTTCCCAACACTAACCAAAGACAGTATTTACTTACTGGCAAATAACCCGTCCCGTGAAGTACAACTCTTAATTAATTAATAGCACGGATTTATATGCACGAAAATTTGGCGTGCGGACACGAAGAGAATCATCAGCCATAGTTACAAACGGAAAGCTTGATCATTTTATTCCATTTTAGTCAGCGAGTTACAACAAAACAAAGTGGTAATGATGATAGGCATTTTTATGGTGCTTATACTGTAATGTAAAAAAAGTTATCTACGAGGCTTGTTCAACTGAAACCCATCAATACTTCAAATGACGTTTGTTAATGTTAGTACTGCTTGTAAGCAACACAGCAATAATTTTCTGGCGTTTCAATTTGATTCTGACTTTTAAAACTTCGATTTTGAAATGGCGTTTGTAGTTGAAAATCCGTCCAAGGTTGATCAGCGTGCGGTCTTACAATTTTTATGCAGCCATTGCAGATTCATACGCAAGCAGTGTATGGAAATGTATTGCGTACCCAACTGTGAAGGAATGGTGCCGAAAATTTAAGAATGGAAAAGAGGTGACTATGGATGAGCCGTGACCAGGTGCACGGTGTACTGCATTAACAGAAAACCACATGGCATGTGTGGGAGGCCTTATTAAAAAAATTGTCGAATTTCAATTAAAGAAATTTCAGACGTTGTTGGGGCGAAAGTAAGATCTCTCCCTACTATTGTTAGTAATTTGGGTTATAGCAAAGTTTGTTAGCAATGGATTCCTCGTTTCTTGTTTAATGAACAAAAATGCTTGCGAATGGGCTCTCTGCAACACCTCGCATACTATAGCCAAAATAGTGATAACTTTCTTCTGCCAATAGTTGCTGGTGGCGAAACTTGGTGCCATTACTACCAACCATCCAGTAAGTAATCGTCGATGTAGTGGAAACATTCAAGTTCACCACCACCACCGAAAAAGTTTAAAACACAACCTTCTGCAGGCAAGGTGATATTAACATTTTTTTTCTACCATGAAGGACCCTTGTTGATAGAGTTTAAAGAACCTGGAGTAATGCAAATCTGTACAATATCTTTGAACAAGTTTCATCAAAGCAATAAGACGGAAACGTCCAGGAAAACTAACGCGTGGGGTCATTTTGCTGCACGACAATCCTAGGCCTCATGTTGCTAATGTGGGAAAATCTTCAACGAAAGAAATGTCGAGTTTTGGAACATACACCCTATAGCCCGGGTCCATCCCCTTGAGATTTCCATATTTTTGGACCGTTAAAAAAGGTCGGCATTTTGAGTCTGACGCAGAAGTACCTACAGATAGCTGTGGAAGACCTCTTTAATCAGCAGCCACAAGAATTCTATGAGCAGGGTATACGTCGGTTAGTAGAACAATGGGATAGGTGCCCTAACTGTGACGGTAATTATTTGCAATTAAATTGTTGAATAAATTTTTTATAAAGCAAAGATGGGTTTCAGTTGCACACACCTCGTACATTAGTTTGGTTTGGTTGAATTTAAGGAAATAAATAATCTAATGTTTTTTAATTTGTAAACAATTTTCCTTTTGGTTTTATTATTATATTGCGGTTTCTGTGTCCTAGAAATATACCATTTTATTACAATAATGGCTAGCAGATTATTTAACCTTCTCTTCTACCTAATGTAAGCAAAGGGATCCTGCAGATTGCTTACCACAACAACTTCTAATTTGACTGGACTAATCTTACTAAAATTTATAATATAAAGTATAACTAGAATTTCGGCGATCCTAACACAAAATACTAGTATTGTAATTATTATTTTATGATTTTTCTAGTAGCAGTTATGACTACGTACGCTTTTTATTTCGGGAAATATTATTGCTACTGAAAAAAAGATAAATAATACATTAGTATGCAAAAACTGACAATGATAATGTCTATTCTACGCTGTAAAACTTCTGTGAAATTTACGTAATGATGACTCACACAAACGATATCATGCTGTATAAAAAATTCAAACATATCGCATATAAACTTACACGTACATATAAATACATATAAATTCTAAAATTATATGGCAAATGTAATTAATATAGTTCAACTCTGAATGCCAAGTCAAAAAAAAAACAGGAGCAAGGTAGAATTTCTTTGTTACAGGTAATAAACCTAAATACGCATATCTGAACGTTACTGTTTGAAAATTACACTTTTTATGGTGCAAAATGTATTAAAAACCGTATTTAAGACTGGAATTCATAGGACAAACATTTATTTTTTAAAAACATCATAGATGTTTTGTAGTTTCATTCCACCTGATAAAAGAATTTTCAATATAAGAAGAAGGCGGCTTGTAGGACATCTTAATCCAATTAAACATTAGTTGCCGAGACCGTTTACGTTGAAACTGTTAAAACATGGTAATTTCAGTTGTAATCGGCTGACGAGATGGTAACAACATTCGCCTACTTGGCACCGAAATTCCTGTATTACTATTCTGCATAAAAACATTTCTTCGGCAGTGAGAATATGCTGCACTAAATTATAACATGAAATAATGCAAATGTGGTAACAACAGCAAAATTGGTTTCAATTGATTGTTTTTATAATTTAGCAAGGTCATTGTTTAATTTTTGCTGTATGAATTTGAATATATACTTTTCTTGCAAAATAATTTTATAATTATTAAACTAAAATGTTAATTCTTATATTTAGTAACCCCGGTTATATTGATAAATGTTTTCTAACGAGGTAGCTGCCGCTGCAAGTGTAACTAGTTACGTTTCCTTCTAAGAAGTGAAATCTCCTTCCTTCAGCACGCTCATGCCATCTCGCTACCCGAGGTCAAAGGACGATTTATTTTTGTACTTTTTTTGAGAACAGCTATTGAAAAATCTTTGATTGGAGCCGGAAATGCACAGCCTATAATTGTTTTTTATATTAATTAGAGGACTCTGTCAATAAATTAGGTCTTTAGAAAATGTGCATATTATATTGCAGACAAATTTTTATTGGCATCCAGTCAGTAAATGGAATAATAGAATTTCTCTACTTCATCTGATATCATTTTCGTAAAATTATCTATGAAGCTTCAAATTACTTATTGTTTCGCGATGTTAAAGCTATCAATGTATTGGTATATGCGCTTACGAAGATTTAATTCTCTTACTTTGGTAGTCCAATGTAGTACCGTTGCAAATCTAACGTATTCTAACTTTTTAAATTGTTTTAGAAATTATTTCAGTAACTCTTAACTACGTTGTTTCACCAAATTGAGAATGGTTTCTATTTAAAACTACATAACCAGAATTTCTGACGAATAGAGCCCGAACAGAATAAACCGTGTGAAATATGAAAAATTAGGTACTAGAAAAGCTGCAGAAATATAAAAAACATAATTGAAGATCATAGTCGATACCACTATTTTATAGAATGGAAGAAACTCTACTAAAAATAAACGTTTAGTTCACGTCAGCCTCCAAAGATATAGCTATAGCATTAAAAATAAATTAATTTGCCAGAAATAAAACAAAAGCGAAGTAATTGTTTAAAAAAAAGACGCGAATATGTTTGAAAACCAGGTGTCAATTCTCTAAAATCTGAATATCACAACTACAAGCTCGTGTATCAACACACGGATTGCTTTAACATTGTCGAATAATTAAGTTAAAACCTCGTTTGTAACAAATTGTACAGTTTCCAAGTTAAAATAAAATACATCAAGCTCAATAATTTCCGTTGTAGTAATAGTAGCGTCTGGTAATCCATTTTAACAACTCTTAGATAAGCCCGTAAACACATGTAACTGCGGAGATTGCCATCACCAGATTTACTGTCAATTTTGAAATCCCAGCATAAATCCGTAAGAGATTAGTTTTGAATGACGCATTTTCGTATTACACTCTACTAATTCATAGACCACGGAAATCTTGCTTGTGACCTGCTGAATCATAGAAGAAAAACACGGAGATAATTATAATTAGTAAGTCAAAACAACATTATTATTGCTTTCAACAGGGTTTATTAGTTTTCCTGTTTTCTACGTATTTCGACGTGATAACACTATAATCATAATATTTATAAACATCTTAATGCTACCGAGTTTTATATCTGGCTCAACTTGCCTTAAATCCGATACTACTACAGTTAACAATGACGATGCAATGTATATCCTATAACTTGGTGTATATAGATGGATTTTAGCGTTACGTAAACTTGAAGGAGCCTAAACTTCAATATGAAACAGTATTAAAAATTCCTAACTAAAATTATTACCTACAATATTTTGTGCAAATTATAATAATTATGATCTCGTGAAAAAAATGTGGATACAGATATATCCTTTAAAATATCCGGTAGCAAATTAAAATACGGGAAACATCAAACGACGAGTTTCGTTCATTTTCAGTATTTTAATTAGCTTTATTCCATCAAATTCTCTTTACATCCACATCCGCCTTTTAGCTAGGAATGTTATTAAAAATGTAGGTCAATATGCCGGTTCATGAGACTGAAATGTCATAACTTATTGAGAGCATACGCATTCAGCGAACCTAATGCATATGTAATTTGTCAATGTTTCGTAACTTTTTGTATCAGACCTGCAATCTCAGTTCGTACAGGTAGGAAAGTCAATTAGTCACATGGTCACAGAAACGCCAAGAATTACCACACCCAACATTATTACAATAATGGCATTTAAATGCCGAAAATTCCACAATCGTAAAAACGCCCGGCAAAGAAACCGCGCTAACAGGTAACAAATTTTTGACAACTTCCGCATCTCCAAACATGATAAATTAAAGACAGGTAATAGAAGTTGCGGGCGGTTTGCAGGAAATCTTTTCTTCGGGGAAACGACCGAAGACCATAACCTAGTAACACATCAATAATCCTTGCAATCAACCTTCACCTATCAAAATCCACCTCAGACAGCCTCGAGCCCGTCAGTTTGCGTTACAAACCACAATTTGGAAGAAAAATTAAATTAATGTCCTAATGCATTAGTGTAAGAGAAAGTTCAGCCTGCCTCGTTATCAGTCCACAAAATCAATTACGGAAATATAAAACATTTCACAATATTTAGTGCAAAGAAATTTCACCAGCACAAATCTGGTGGTCAATTCCCCTGCATCCGGGATCGACAAGAGAACTAGTTTTTTGTCTACAAAGAATAAAACCAAATCGAATCGACTAGTGCTTATAGACCACGAAATGCGAAACGAAATGTTTATCAACACGGATAAAGGAAAACATGCCGACGCAAGTAGATCCAGTACAAAAAGAGCTGGCTAATATACCCCAGTCTGCAGAAAAAGGAAAATAAGAATTGAGACAAGAAATTTAGATTGCTGACGAAGTTGCGACCTTTAGAAGTAGAAAGTTTGGATTGACGTCGTACAACTCTCGAACGAAAATGTTTTGATGTTGGTCGAGACGGGAAATAAACGTCTTCAATGGCCGGGTAATCAATAGGAGGTTCCTGAAATTTATGCGGTGTTAAAAGGTAACCTGCATCCCGTTACAACAAAATCAATCACAGTGAAAGTTATCAATTTAAAATTTCATAATCGTTTAAAGATAACAAAAATTAGGGACTTCCCCGAAAGTGGTGGTATTCTAAACTCGAGGGCCTTTTCTGATTCGTTGCTATGGGGCTTACGTTATATCGAAACATATCCATATTTTTTTATATCCAGATATCGACTAGCAATATTATTACCCGTATATTGATATTATCGCTATGTCAATATTTCAATATATAGTGGCACTTTGAACTAGAATGCATACGTTAACTTGTTAAGGTTGAAAGACATATCGAAACATATCGGTTTTGATATTATAGGTATGTTAATATTTCAATGTATTTATATAATGCTATCTCAATATATTGCCGGCGCTACCTTGTGGTAAGGGCTAGAAGGTATATCGCAGCCTATCGATATTTCAATAAATTGATATATCAATAAATTGATATATCAATATATAGTTGTTTCTGAAGTTATATAAGTACGCTTATTCTTTGCTAGTGTTGCAAGATATACCAAAACATATCGATATTGATATTATGGATATTTTACTATTTCAATATATTTACATACTGATATCCCTATAAATATATATTCTGAACATAAATGCCGGCGCTACTTTATGGTAAGGGCTAGAAGATATATCGATATTTCAATATAAATTTCAATAAATTGATATATCAATATATAGTTGTTTCTGAAGTTATATAACTACGCTGATACTTTGCTAGTGTTGCAAGATATACCGAAACATATTGATATCGCAATCAATATACAGTGGTATTCTGAACTTGAAAACGCTTAGGCTATGTTGCTAGGGCTAGAAGATATATCATAACATATCGATTTACAATATAATTGATATGTCAATATATAGTAGTTTTCTGAAGTTGTACACTTACGCTAATGTCTTGCTAGGGTTGCAAGTCAATACAATGCAATTTCCACATTTTTGATTTTTTCAGAATTTGCAATAATTTGCAACAGTATATATTTTTTTTTGATCGTACTGTATAACCGTTGCTACGGGAAATAGTCATAGAAATGCCTACTTACGAAATGGCCATACTTCAAGTCATGGTTTTTTGCGATTGAAATTAAAACAATAGCCACAGATTGGTAATCATTCAATTATCCACGCATCTCGTTCAGATTTCAATCAGTTAAGACACTTCAGGCTATTTCCGATAATTACAAAGGTCTCATTTCTACACAATTTCCGTTTATTTCAGTAATTCAGTAAGTGGTCAACGTATTTACGTTTTTAATTAGTTAAGTAACTTTAATCAATGCGAGGTCGAGTGGGAAAATGATTTAAATAAGGCTTTCAAATCCACCCACTTTAGCCATAAAATTTTCTTGTCATTCGTCGTTTTCCGAATAATTGAGGGATATTTAAAGCAGGGAAATATAGAAGCATATATTATTTAAAAGGGTGTTCAGTGTTCTTTCAAAACAGCTCCAGTGTTTCATTATTCTACGAAACAAATTTTCTCAAAAACTACTCCTGGATCTACTAGTTGGCCGACATAACAGCGGTCTTCAAAACTATACATCGACTAAATGGTGGTTTGCGAAGCCTCTCCCAGATATCACAAATTCTTCTATAGAAAACGAAATGTAGAAGCCCATATTAGCAGAGCTTTATAAAATACATAAATTTTAATAGGAAATGTCTGCTTATACTAGAAGACCGCCAATGGAACTTGCAAATTTTTTCTTAAAACTAAATCGATCACAGAAAGTTTCAAGAACACCGATTCAGAACATCTAAGGATTTTAGTTAACTGATTAAAGCATGTAGTTCGTCGATTGCAGGCCTTCATAACGGAAAAGATTATACAAGCCAAATTTCAAACCGACTGAAGTTATGAATGAATATGCAGGGTGTTTAAAAAATACGTTCGGATATTTTACCCACTTACAGATCTCATCAATACGAACAAAAGAGGCGTAATAAACATAGGTTCGAATATCAACCGTTTTCAAGATACAACAAAATTATTTTCGCAGAGGAGTGCAGAATAGTATTTATCACGTCTGCTATAGAAATGGGTAACACAACATTTGTTTGAGTTTTTGTAAGTGTCAATATTGTTACTGTTGTTGTTGGAATATGTGTACCAACGCGGAAATGGCATATATGCATGTCATGTATGGTAAGGCCAATGATAGTTATTACAAGGCACGTCGCTTGTATGCAGGCATTTCCGAACCAGGCACTTCCGTGTGACAAATTTGCATCAACGTTTACCCGAAGTTGGCGCATTTAAATCAAGAAATGATGGTGGTGGTCGGCCTAGGTCAGTTTCTACTCCTGAAGCGGAACTTAACGTTTTAAGGATGGAAGAGAATGCAGGTACCAGTACTAGAAGACTTTCTGCCGAAACAAATATTAATGCTTCAGTAATTTTAAGAATGTTACGCAAGGAGTAATTGTACCCATACCACATTCAAAGGGTTCAGGCTCTTATTATGCCTGGTTATGATGCACGTCTGGTGTGTTGCCGACCGGTACGGACAAGAGTTGCGGAAAACGCAAATTTTGTTAGTGAAGTCTTATTTACTGACGAATCTAGTTTCACAAGAAATGGCATTTTTAATTTCCACAACAGCCATGTTTGGTCAGATGAAAACCTTCATGCTATTATTGAATCGAAACATCAACAACGATTTTCAATTAACGCTTGGCTTAGTGTTTTTGGAGACCATACGATAGGATCTTTTTTTGACTGGCCAATTGTATCTTAACTTTTTGCGGAATGACTTGCCACTATTGTTAGAAGATGTACCCCTCATTCATAGAATGAATATGTGGTTGATGCACGATGGGGCTCCTACACATCAATCAATCATGGTCAGAAATTTCTTAAACGAAAATTACAACGGCAGGTGGATAGAGCGAGGGGGTCCAGTTATGTGGCCATCTAGATCTCCTGACCTCAATCCGCTAGGAGTAGGAGCCGGAGTCGAATGTTTTTTACCGACTCCGCAGCCTTGCTTATAACAGTAGATACTTACCTGAATGGTGAGAAAATTTTTATTAGTAATACTAGTATGTTACTAATGTTTTGTGAGAATAGATTGTGTATTGCCAGAATTGTTGGAAGAAGTACTATTAAAAATTCGTCAACCGATGTCGCTGCAACATGACGGTGCGTCAGCAAACTTTTCGCTTGCCGTCCGAGACTACATTATTCAAATATTCAGTGACAGATGGATTGAGCGAGGAGGGACAGCAG
>JABXWE010038579.1:0-14970 GCA_014611495.1 Limonius californicus
TCGTCAATACCCCTCTTCTAGACGCAATGGTAGACTACCTCCCTCCACAATATGTCTTTAATAGACACTTCAGTGTTTATGCCAATGCTTAGTTAACCCAGCATATAGACATATCCATCTTTACCGACGGGTCTAAAACAAGGCAAGAAACGGCTGCCGGAGTCTTCTCCGGTGACCTAAACTTACGCCACAGTATACCACTAGGCAAAATTGCTACTTCCAAGCGGAGGTAGTGGGAATAATGCATGGTACAAAAGTAATTCTTGAACAACAGATCAGAAACCAACGTATTGGTTTCTACAGTGACAGTAGAGCCTTACTACTGGCCCTGGGTAGTTGCAAAATTACCTCAGGAGTGGTACTGCAGTGTCGTGAAGTTCTCGACGATATCTCAAAAGATGATGGCATTTCTCTCTTATGTGGGTGACATGACGGAAACTACGTGAATGTTGAGGCTGATGAGATTGCGTGACTGACCTCGGAACAACCTCTTTGGGGAGCAGAATCCGTTATACCTATATTCTTGAGGACATTAAGCTTTATGCTATACCAAGAAAGCCTTAAAAACTTCACGTGAAGATGGGTAAACACTGAAAGTTGTCGTCTTGCAAGGGCTGCTATCACTGCACCCTCGCCAAAGACAGCTAAATATTGTGTGCAACTGTCCCGAAAGAACCGGCAACTAGTTGTAGGTATCTTATCTGGACACTGCATCCTAAATCAACATATGAACAGGATGGGACTGGCGGACAGCCAAACTGTCGGGTATGCAACGGGGATAACGAGACGCCAGAACACGTTCCTGTGTCACTGCCCAGCTCCCGCAACAATCAGAAGATCCATGTTGGGAGACTGTTGACCGTAATCAGCAACACCCCAGTTGCGAATGTCCTCAAGTACATCCAAAGGACTGTATGGCTTAAGCTGCTGGGGAGGCAGCACAATGGGCCGACCTTTGTGGCCTAAGTGCACGTGAGGTAACTCACCCTCCCAAAAATCTACAACGACGATGACAGGTTCTTTCAGGAAAAGCAGCAGCATTAGGTAATTTAAGGTGTCTAGCTATCTCTAGGTAATATTCAAACTACGTAAAAAATTGTGTAGGATGATAGTTTAATTGATATATTAAAATGCAGAACAGTTGTAGTTTATATCCATCTTAAACAGCTTTTAAATTGATAATGGATTATAATTTATATTTATTATGTGTTATAGGCACGTTTTTATTGCGAAGAAAACGTGTGGTACGTTCAGTGTGCCATTTCTTAAGTGTATGAAGCTGCCGTTTTACATGGTTCTCTATTTAGATTGATTAATGTTACTTTTTTTAGATATGAAGTAGAAACTGCAATGTAGTGATAGCTAGCGCCTCCTAAAGTAGCTGGTTCAGAACAATCTGTTAACTGTCTTATACGAAGATCGTAATTGCTGCAGATGTCAAGTTATGCATTCTAGAGTAAATATAATTATATCAATCAACTGTATTTTCCCCATCATCATCATATGTGATTATTTTACGGATGCCTTTTCCGTTTATCACTTCCTAGTTTCCAAACTTGCTTATCCTTGCCACTGATTTTCATGCAGGGCTCTGAACCGTTTTGATTTTTCAACTGTATTTTCATAACTATCAAATAACTGTATGGCTTAAGTAAACACCTAGTTTTCCACAGTCAACTTTATCGAAAATTCTGTTCATTATACCGATCGTTTCATAATATTTAAACAATGCTTTTCAAATGATCTAGGGAGGAGTTCCTGAAAATATAAAAATTTTGGAAACGCATTATTTTCATAATTACGTTGTTAATGTTTCTAAACATATGTATACGAGGAATTTGCAAAATTACACGTTGCACTCCCAAACTTGCTCCTGAAGTGTGAAATGTACTGTTTGGAATTTTTTATTTCGCATGAAATGAGCTATGTGTCTACATTGTAATACTTTATGTAAAACTTTTGATTAAATGAAAAGAAAAGACATATTATTGCTAAGCTAAAAGTACTTGATGTCGCAACGTTTAATTTATTATAATGTTTGTACAAGTTAACGAACTTTTAAAGAAAATTTTCAAGTAACGTAAGAACAATCAATGCAACAAGTATGTAGTGTATAAGTTGCGTAGCAGTCTCACAAGATTGATAATATTGATTCATGCAAACGTACAACAAACCTTTATCCTTGTCGCTGTCTTTCCGACTGGCATCGAAGAAGCTTGTAGTCAACGCTTTCCTTTTTAGTAAGTAAGCTTTCCGTTTAGGTTTCTGAGGAGCACTGGCAACAGCATCTGAAACCAAAATCATGAATGTAATAAATATCACATCGCCAAATATCTAACTTTCGGTCTGAATAATGTTGAAAATTGCCTTAAACTGGTTTTTAATTTATGGAATATAAACTAAAACCGAAACCATAAATACGATTTTCATTTTAGCTCTTCATAAATATTGCACGATATGATTTGACAGTTCATATACCCAAATTAGAGTTTCAGGAAGTGGCGGAGAGTGACTCCATTTCCGGAAATATATTCCCTTGCTGTTTTAAGTTAGTGCGAAAACTTTTTAATACTATGGAATAATCTGTTTCCACTAAATTGGAAATTACATTTTCAACGAATCACCCGATACAGAAAACTAACATAGCAACGGTTCGCATTTAATGTTCAGTAAAACTTCAGAAGCATTAAATCAAATTGCACCTAAAATGTTCAATTTAATAAATTTAAATTGTCCTTAAACTTTGGCGAATTTGTCAGTGTACATATTTCATTAGACAACGTGACAAATGTTTACGTTTGCAATTTTGAAACAAACTTGAAGATTTCTAGAATTTGCTTTAGTGAGTGAGCAGTGTCGAAATTTTTAAAGTGAGATATTTTAAACTGTGTCGGTCTACAAATAGCTTTTAAATAAAATATTTTAAAATCATTTAATAGAACGTTACATTTCATGAATGTTAAAACTTGCGACTGACCTAGTGAGTTACGTTTCACGTTCTCGTTCTAAAAGTGTTGGTGCTGTACCACTAATATAACAAATGTTAAAAGAAGATTGTTTAAAAATAGAAACCTCATTCAAGTTGAAAAGTGAACTGTATGGAACAGGTGTTCTAGCTTGTGTAATTAGCAGTGATATTTTATATGCTTATTTAAGCTTTATTCGCAGCCCTCTGTGGCATAGAAAGCTTCAAGATTGCTTATAAAAATGATAAAAATATTGTCATTTATTCCTATCTTTAAAATGACAGTTAACCGTACATAAGTTATAACTAACGAAGACGTCAACAAATTTAAATTAATAAAACAATTTGGCTATGATTCTATCTACTACGATGTCAATATGTATTAAAAGTTATAAGAGTATTATAATTTGTACTTGAATTTTAAAGTACAACAACGAAAAAACTAAGATTTCGGGTTAAAGTAAAGTTGTTGCCCTCACGCTTTCTTTATGTTTTACTGGAAATGAAAGTTATTTGTGAGATAGGAAGAAGAATGCATTGACTCATGTGTTTATTTAGAAAAACAATGTATGTATTTCACGAATATGGGAAAATGACTTGTATAATTAGAAAAACGCGAATATTTTCTGCGTTTAACATTTTAGAGCAAATTTGTAGCTACAAAGATATTCGGATTTAAAAACGCGGTGTAAGGGTGCCTTCAGGTTTATTGTAACGGCTTTCATTAGATTGAAAATCATAGACAACGTTGCAAAATATAAGCCTTGAATATGGAATCTAAATTACCTATAAGGAAAGCAAAACAAAAATCCTTCAGAGTGCAAGCTATCCAGAGATTTCTACTAAAAATCGATTTGTTCATCAACATTTCATAGATGAAAAAGTTGGTGACGATGGAAAATATTCAGTTTGTGACTTATTAACGAAAATCTACTTAAAAATAATGTATGACTTCAACTAGAAAAAATAGGTTTATTTGTGTTGTTATTTATAAACTACCTATTCAAATGTCTGTTCGAACATACATAAACATCAGTATGGGAGAGTGGATTAACATATTAGAATAATTTATATATTTTTTTCCTTGATTTGTACTAAATTTTTAAAGTTGGGGTTAACAATTGTTGAGAATACAAGTTATACATTCGACATTTTTACATCTTTACTCGTCAAACTTCGTCATTTCCTGCAGTAGGTATTTCCAGTTAAACAACCGTTTGTTGTAGATTGTGATTACTCCAATAAAAATCACAAAATCACAAATTGAAATAATTAATCCTTAAACGCGAAATACTAAGAAGAAGGTATGTAGGTATAGATGAGAAAATGACGAGGAAAGCATTTTACCTATCCCTCTTGCTACTTGTGGTAAAATTTGTTTAACTAAAGGTGTGTAACAGTAACTCCTACAGCCTTAACTACCAAACGGGTATTTCAATATTACATTATGTCATGCAATAATTGCATTCTTCCGTTTTTAATTAAATCTTCTTCTTCTAATATAGGCTTTAGCCTGTTCTCAAAAACCTTCATCTTACGCCTCTTCTGATGTGGACACCCAACTCTCGATCCAACGTTTGGGCGGTCTGCCTCGGTCTCGTTTCCCCTCCATTGGTCCATCTTCCTTTGCTCTCCTTGCTAATCTGTTGATCTCCATTCTGTTCACATGTCTGCTCCAGCACTTCCTTCTATCGTTGGTCCATTTTGTTATATCTTGTGTTTTGCACATTTCTCTAATATCGTTGTTGGATAATGTGTCTCTTAAAGTTTTCCTCTGGATGGTTCGTAGTATTTTCATTTCGCACGTGCTTACTAATTGTTTTGTCTTTTTTGTGTCCGCTCTGGCCTCTGCTTCATATGTTAGGACCGGTCTTACAGCCGTTTTGTATATTCTTACTTTTGCTTCGGCTGTCATGTGATTATTGCGCCATATTAACTTCCTAAGGTATCCCGATATTCTTGCTGCTTTATTTACTTGTATTTTCACCTCTTGATATAAATTTTTGTCGCTGGTGATCTGTGTTCCTAAGTAGTTGAATTTCACTGTCTGTTCTATCATTTCCCCTTCCACTTCTAGTTTGCATCGAAGCGGTTCCTTTGTTATGACCATGCTTTTGATTTTTGTTGTATTTATGGTCATGTTATATTTCTTGGCCGCCAAATTAAACCTGCATGTAAGCATCTGCAGCCCATTCTCGTTTTCGGCGAGAAGTACTGCGTCGTCAGCGAAACAAATCATATGGAAGTAAGTATTCACCATTCTATATCCCAAATTTTTTGGCAGGCTTTCTATTATTTATTCATAATAAGATCAAATAAGAAAGGACTCAGGGAGTTCCCTTGTCCTACGCCTGTAGATATCGGCAGTTCACTGCTTACATGTTCATTCACTTTTATGTGAGTGCGTTAATAAGTTTGTCGGGTACTCGTTGGTTTTTCATTATTTAGGATATATCCTGTAGCCTTATTCTGAAAAAAGCTTTACAAAGGTCTATGATGCACAAGTATAGTGGCTTGTTAAGCTCTAATGACTTTTTAACGATATGTTTAATTATGAATATGGCATCGGTGGTTGATCTGTTTCTAAATACTTGTTGTTCTTCTTTAGTCGGCATGACCGATTCTAGTTTTCGTAATATCTTCGTGAACACTTTTAATGTGCTATTGAGTAGTGTTATCCCCCGATAGTTTTCTGGTTTGTGCTTTTCTCCTTTCTTGAATATGGGGATGGTTATACTAGTGTTCCAGCTTAATGGTTTAGTTGCTTGGTCTACTACTGTTTGGATCTTTTGCAAGTTGTGCGTCTCCATATTTCATTTGATATATCATCGGGTCCAGAAGATTTCCTGTTCTTTAAGTTTTTTAATGTTCCTATCACTTCATCTTCTGTTATTTCTATATCGTTGTCCTCGATTTGTTCTTGGTTTTTAGGTTCTATTACTGCTTCCTCCCCTTCCTCAGTTTCTTGCCTATCCAGTGTTTTGAAATACTCTTCCCAATCATATGTGGAGATCTTATTTGTTTGAACCGTTTCTTTAATCACGCTCTAGGTCTTTGGAGTATTGCTCCCAGTATTATTGTTTCATTTTTCTAATTTGTGCATTTACTGCATTTCGTTTTCTGACATAATTATCCCAGTTTTCGGGTGTTTGATTATTTAGAAATTGTAGATATGCTGTTTTCTTCTCTCAAGCTAGGGATATCACATCCGGTTTGAACCATGGTGTTCTTTTGTTTGAGTTTGTATGTGTGATACGATTTTTTAGCTTGGTCCACTGCTAGTATGGGGTTCTGTTGCAATTTGCTTTCTAGTTTTTGCTCGAATAGTTTTTTTGTGCTATCATTTGAGTAGGGCTCTGTGTTGATCTTCGTTATAGCTGTTGGTTTTTTTGGTCGGTGGACCTGTATGCTTATCTTTAACTAGCACAACATTAAACGATGATCACTTCCTATTTCAGCCAAGTTTAGTGTTCTTACCTTAAGAACTTCACTTGGGTGGAAGGCACTGTTTGTCACGATGTAATGTATTACTGACTGCTGTGCTTCACTGTTTTGAAAGGTAACTTTGTATTTCATGTGATGGTCAAAGAATAGTATATTCTTCAACGAGTGTAGAATGACAGCTATTATTCACGAGGATGAAAATTCTGTCACGAGCCAAAGGCGACTGACGGAATCATCCGAGTGAATAATAGCTATTCTACACGAGTAGGAGACTATACTTTCTCTACGACTATTTATGAAATAACCAAAAATTGTAACTTCCTATGAGGAAGTTACAATTTTTGGTCTGAATCAGTATTATAAAAATTTTGCTTTAGATGAACGTATATCGGTTCACTAGCCACAACGATTTTATGCCGTGTGTACTGTTTCTGCGATTTCCTCGGCAGTAAATTACACGTCGTTTTCGCGGTTTCCGTTATTTCTGGTGGCAAACATATCTCAGCGTTTTCGCTGTCTGAATTATTCATACCTAGTTCTTACTGTTTTTACGAATACGAAAATTTAAAACTGTTTTTGACAGTTACTTCAAAAACAAGTGGGAGATCCAAGCGCTAACATGCCACGCCCATTGGATTCTGATTCATTATCCCACCGTTTTTTACAGAATCCAACGGCAATGGAGAATATCTATCATTCTTCAACTAAAAAGGTATATGTAACGAATACATTATACTATAGTCGTAGAGAATGTATTATTATTCTCGTTAGATTAGTTGCACAGAACAGGACCAATTAAATAATAATTATTAATTAATAAAAAATGTTGGTATGTATGTATAGTGCTTTCAGTGGGAAAACATAATCCATAAGAAAAGCTGTGCGAACGCGGAGCTTTTCGTTATGATTAAACAACTTCATGCATTTCATAGAAAAATATGTAGCATCTAAATGGCAAGTTATAACCTATAATGAATATGCAATTTCCCTGCATATTTACGTATTTACTGTCGGTATATTCATTTACTACTTATTTACACACAAACGCAAAGTAAATAGCTTTCATTGTCGTTAGTTTTTTAAGACTGCAAATGTTTCTTCACGTTTTCCTTAGTATAACAAATTGATAATACACTGTATTGATTGTTTATTTTTCCGTAGGATCCGATGCTGATGTGCCCCAACTAGTATTGTAGTATTGTATAAAAATTGCGAGCCGTATAATTATACATAAGCTGCCTGGCATAGCATTAATACTAGTAGGAAATGAAAAGTATAGCATTCTAATTTTAACTAAAATCACAAATTGTACAATTCGTACATCGCCCTATATTCTGTTTCAAAAAGTAGACCTAAAATTTACCCTAAAAATGCAAATATAAATTGCGTAGCTGTTATAATAACGCAGAAATAATCCCTGAAAGTGGGATTTCTTTATTCTTTTATTATGAGAAAATATCAAACAATTCTCTACAATTACATTGAACATTAACTCAAAAACATGAATACACATAATTAAAACTGGCTTACAGTTAACATTAACTAAATAAAAGAAGACTTCGTAGTTTACAGTTTTCCCACGCAAAAACTTTAAGTTGCTTAATTAAGTGTTTTCATTTCACATACAAAAATCATGAATACCTAGAAATTCTGAAATTTATAACCTTGACAGAAATCAAAAAATTCTTCTTCGTTATTGATGATGGAATACACTTTCTAAGAATATGCTGATGCATATAATATTTGTGCGGGAAGGTATGAATGCTAGAGCTGAAGGAAGAGCCAATGCTGCACAACTTCCTGGTCGAAGGCATCCAATTCAGAAAACATATTTAAACTTGCACGATAGACTGCGTATTTCCAGTAGCTTAGTATCAGTAAGAACTGATGGAGGTAGACCAAGAACAGAAAAAACAGCAGAAGGGAGGCAGTGATTTTAGATTGTGTTACCAACACTTCATGCTGCACCACCAGGGAAATTGAAAGCTTATTTCAGGTAAATCATTGTCGTGTTTCTAGAACATTGATTCAGAAACGACTACATCCTTAGTATTTCAGTGCAAGTCCAAGCTCTTCTACCAGAAGATTATCAAAGAAGGTTGGAATTTTGTCGGTGGTTAATAAACCAAAATGATCGCGAATTTTATTTTAAAAATAATCTGGACGCATGAGTGTAATTTTAGTAGACACGGATATGTTAATATTCACAACATCAATTATTGGGCAGCTGGCAACCCACACGTGTGCCATCCTGTAACACATAAACGTAGATTTTCAATTAACGTTTGGGCGGGTATTTTGAATAATTTGGTATTACGATCAATTCTACTTCCGAACATAATTCCAGAGTACGATTTTTTGCAATTTTTAATGAGCGATTAAAAAATTTTCCATTGAATGAATTCGAAAATGTATGGTTGCAATTACATGGTGCACCGCCATATTTTGCAGCTAACATTCGGGAGTGGTTACACTTAAATTTTCCAAATCGCTGGATAGGTCGTGGAGGCCCTGTGATTTGGCCTTCGCGTTCTCCCGATGTGAATCATCTGGATTTTTTAGTTTACCAAACGCCAATAAGTACCCAGGAAGAACTTGACCAAAAAATTGTTTACGCCATCCAGCAAATAACTCCGAACATTCTCCAGAGAGTTCACAAAACTTTAATCCAACAGGACGGTTGTGCGTGGACGCACATTTAAACATTTATTGTAACAATTATGCTGTGCTGTTTGTTGATATTTGGTGAAATAAATTAAATCCTTAATATTTTTGCAAAATCTTTTTAATCCGAATTTACACCCTCCACTTAACACGTGCTCATTTTAATGTGATTTAATCAACATATCGTACCATGCTCATATCAATGTTGCCAAATTGTGAAAAAAGTTTATTATTAAAAACTGGGTTATCGTGATACTGAAAAGACGTACACCGGTCTTGTTTGCAGTTTTGGGTTAAGTTTAACGCCTATTTTAACTAACTTTCCCATGGGGAAAGAAACACCCCGTATATAATAAGACAATGTACACGTTACTAAAATATAAAACATATCAATTAATTTAGATTTGATTAGATCTATTACTACGAATATTAGTCTGTAGATTTATTTATATTCCTCAAGATTTCACATTACTCATACGGATCTTATACACAATAATACGTTTTTTGTAATATTCTTCTACGCAAAAAATCTACTGGGTGTGCCAATTAAAAACGTGCAGTTTGCCACTGTAAGACTGAGCACCTAATAAATCTTACATAAACCTTTTTAAATTTACAATGCTAGAGTTAAATTGTTTTCTAAATACCTACAGCTTTTCTTTATTTCTTGTTATCCAAAAAATAAATTTAGTCCATTTTTCTACACCTTCTAGCAACTGACTTTTTTGGTCAAGCCCAACTTTCGAAATAATATCCGTATTTCTTTCATAAATTATACCCTAATAATAGACATTTCCGATTATCACCGTCGTTAAACTAAATGTTAGAACTGAATTTTAAATAAACTTTGTATGTTTAAAAGCGCCACCTCTGTCTTCAAAAAGCAATTCAGAATATTATAAAGCCCTTTGCGTAGAAAAGGTTTTCACAAAAGCAGCTGCCACCAGACTCTTATAAGTTTAGTCTCCGTGAATATTATAACAGGAGGCTGAAAAAGAGACGAAAATGTTATTCAAAATTTGTGCTTCAACTTCTAAGGATCTCAGTTCAAAGTTACGTATGAAACGTTAACGACTAAAGTTGGCTGAATAATGCCGAAAACTACTCGTTTCCCGTAAAAGCAGATTTATAGCAAAAGTATAAAGAAGCGGAGGGCAATTATTCATTTACACAGTTCTTGCATTCATTATTTTGTTGCTGAACAGTATCATAACGTACAAAGAAAATATACTTTAACGGTTTTCTCACTGGAATAGGCGGTACAACAACTGGGTGAATGGGGGTCAGAATGGTCAAAATATTAATTTTTGAATTGTATTACAACATTGTTTTAATAATAGTTATGTTACGTGTGTCTAGATATTAAGAGAAATTATCGTTCTTTAGAATTAAATTTGTAAATGCACGCATCAAAATTAAATAAATTTGGAAGATATTTTTTAGGATTTACTTTGTGTTTGTTACGTAAAAGTAAGAAATTCGTTAAACAAAACTGGCATCAGTTCTGTAATAACATGATTTGTTTACGTGTAAGTACACCCCTTTCACTAGTGTCGCTTTTGGATGATTTTGCCTTTTATAAATACATTCTGTCTCACAGAAGACGCAATTTTACAGAAAAGAATATGAAATACAGTACATGATTGTAACCTGTAGTGGGGCATACTTAAAGTTAATTAAAGTACCCAAATATTAGGTATTGAATTTTGTACATTTTTAAGAAGAATGTTTCGAGTGTTTCGTGTGTTTCTTTGTAGCAGTTTTGAAAGTTTTTTGTTTTAATGCTTTATATAGCTTTAGGGGTTTCTTTAAATATTAATTAATGGGTTGTTTTGTACATTTTCTATACCTAGATACGTATTTGCCTATACTAACAATGGTGTTTACTGCTCTCTACTTATGACAGCTAAGTCCGAATAAATAGTTTATATGTTGCAATTCCTTGTGAATAATTGTTTACATATTCTTAATTTCAGCTAAGATCCAATAATCATGTTTAATAAAATTTGGTTTTTATAAGATTTGTGAAATATTGTAATAAAGAAACATTGAAATTTTTAATATAAATGGAGATACTGGTTCAAAATTGTAGTATAATTAAATCGTTATTAATATATATACAGTAATAGCCGAATACATGTATATAGGGTGTTCGCAATATAAGGGCAATATATTATACACACTAGAATAAACACAATACCAATATGCCAATGTGCAGAAACGAACCGTTATGAATTGAAATGCTCATTTATGTGAAGCAATTGTTTCTTCTGGTAATTAAAAATTATATTGAATATTAAAAAGGCTTCTCTTGAACTTGTGTATAACATGCAAAACGTCTTATCATCGATTGTTAGATACAGAAAATTCCTAGAATATCACGTACATTACTGCCGTTCACGATTCGTTGACGCAGACCATCATGTCAATAACGCGTGTTGAATAAACTAGAGTCTTTAAATTACCCAAACATAAAAATTCAGCGGATTCAATCAGGCGAACGTGAAGGTCACGCAGTTCGACCACCAGTATCAGCTCAGCACCAACAATACCGACCCGTACGTTGTCACTGAACTGCTATTGGTATCTGCTTTATATAAAACCATGAGGATTTTCTTCCCCCCATAAACGGTTGTTATGAAAGTCTCTTAAAATCTATTTCATCAGTCAACAGCCCCGAATTAATAAAATTAGGAGCCATATCATTTTCCTGTGCAAACCAATGGGAAAAAATAAATCTTGGCGCATAATTAGTATAAGTCAGACCTTGCACCCGCTGGCGATGGTAAGGATTCAGAACTTGGTTGGATGTTGAGACACTCCACATTAATGAGTGTGAAATTCCTAAAGCATTACTCACTCCTCTTGCACCAAATATTATTTCAAAAAATACCTTTTTCGTTTTTACGAAAGACCTACATTGGTATCTGTTTCTACTAACGGAAAGAATTCAAAAAAGACTTTTTCTTTTGTGGCAATGTAAACTACTTAGTAATCGACGAGCTCAAGAACAAAATTCGTCGAATTATTAATGAAGTTGGACGCAATAGTGGAAAAATGTAGTTAAAAATTTCGCAGGAATAACCGAGGGGACATCTGGCAGTCGATCGATATTCCCATGTAATCACTTTGCGTTTAAATGAATAAACTGCAAATTAAGAGATTTATTCAAAAACCAAAACCCCAAGATCAAAATTGTACACCCTTCAGCGTAAATGAACAAAATAAAAAATGAATGAACCATTTTTCTGATTTGCATTTTCATATTTTGAACCTTGAAATGCGACGACGGTCAGTTGTTCCGCACCAGCATGAGGTTTTCTAATTCCGTCGGTCAGTTGCGCCACGACTTAGAAAGATTTGTCTACAACTAGTCTGATTAGCCATCAGATGTTTGAGGGGCAAGCACATATCATCCTCATAGAGGAACCGTGGATCGCCAAGGGAAATGTAACAGAACTAAGTAATGCCGGAATTGTCCATTCCTGCTCTAATTCAAATCCAAGAGCATGTATCTACACTTCAAGGAAGTTAAATGCTCAACTAATAACAGATTTTTGTTTCAGAGACCTGGTAGCCATAAGGGTTAATCTTTTAAGAGACGGCAGGAAAACAAACCTCGTAGTCTGTTCAGCCTACCTACCTTATGACTCCCCCAGCCCGCCACCTTCTCGAGAACTCGAAAGGGTAGTCAACTACTGCAAGGACAATCACCTTACCTTGCTAATTAGATGTGACGCAAATGCCAACCATACAATGTGAAGCAGGTCACATGTCAACATCCGAGGAAGAGATCTTCTACAGTATCTGCACATTACAGACCTAGAAATACTCAATCGGGACAGCTCCCCCACTTTTGTGGAAGTAATCGACCTAACTCTGGGTTGTAGCTCGCTAGCCCAATGGACCAAGGGTTGGCGTGTATCATCAGACCCGTCTCTCTCGGATCACCGCTACATATGACTCAGTCTAAGCACAAACCTCCACGAAAAGGAAGTGTACTGAAACCCTAAGTCTACGAATTGGGCTTCCTTTAAGGATGCCCTTTCAGATGGGCTACAAGGATTTCCAAACAGTATTGCTACGATAAGAAAAGTAGAAAACAATCTACTAACCCTCTTCAACGCGAATACGGCAGGTATTCTAAAAGGACGAGGAAAGTACCTTGGTGGAACTCGGAACCAAAAAACTGCGCAGGCAAACATTCAAGCTCTTGAACAGGGCGATGCGTACACACGCTATAGACGACTGGGACCTCTACAGACGGTCTCAATGTGACTACAAGGAATCTATCCGCAGATCCAAACGAGAGACTTGGAAGGCTTTCTGCTACGTCATTGAAGGCTTGCCAAAGGCAGTTCGACTGCACAAAGTACTCTCAAAAAACGTCAGAGCAAGGTTAGAGTGCTTGAGGCTTGCTTCTGGTAACCTTACGGCCACTGACGAGGAGACTCTAACGCACCTATTGGAAATTCACTTCCCAGGCTCAACGAGTGAAGACGAAGAGGCTCCACCGGTAAGAGCTCCCACATTGGCGGTAACCCAATGGATTGGGGGATTGCCTCGAAAGTGGTAACTCACGAAAAGATCAGATGGGCCATTGTGTCATTTGATCTATACAAAACTCCTTAGAATGATTGCATTTTTCCGACTCTCCTTCAAGAGGTGTTGGACCTGCTTATCAGACCTCTATATCACATATTCAGAACCTGCCTTTCCTCCGGGTACATACCAGTACCCTGGAGATCAGTAAAGGTAGTGTTCATTCTAAAAGCCGGTCGATCTGTCCATGACTCGGCCAAATCTTTCAGACCTGTCAGCCTAACCTCTTTCCTACTTAAAACGGTTGAGAGGCTGGTACATAGGCACATAAGAGATGCCGCACTGATGTTATCGCTATTAGAGCCTCGCCAATATGCGTACCAGACGGGCAAATCTGTGGAATCGGCCCTTCACCAGATCGTTCTTAGAGTCGAGAAGGCGCTTAACCACAGAGAAGTGGCTGTTGGCACATCCTTAGATATCGAAGGCGCTTTTGACAATACGGCCTTCGAAACAATATACACTGCCGCTACGAACCATGAAATCGAACTATCTATCGTTCGATGGATAAGAATAATGCTAAAAAACCGCAAAGCCATTGCCACTCTCAATGACAGTACCGTAAGGGTGATCTTCGGGCGGGGGTGTTCGCAGGGAGGACTACTACCTCCTCTTATGTGGTCCCTCGTCGTTGATGGGCTCCTGCGGGAACTCACCGAAGCTGGCATCTACACGCAAGGCTATGCAGATGACCTTGTAATCCTATCTACAGAAAAATTGCAAACTCAATCTGTGGAGTAACCCAAAATGCTCTCAGAATTGTGGAAACATGGTGCAGAAGGCACAGCTTGGCGGTTAACCCTATCAACGACGAGAAGGAGGATTGTGGGATTTCTAGAACCACAACTATTTGGTACTTCCTTGAGGTCCGCCGGGAAGGTTAAGTACCTAGGAGTAATCCTGGATGCCAAACTCACCTGGAGGGAACAGTCAGAACGACAAATACAAAGAGCAACTGCCTCCTTCTGGATGTGCAGACACACTTTTGGGAAAATTTGGGGTCTAAAACCGAATATCATCAGGTGGATGTACACGACGGTAATAAGGTCCCTCTCATCTATGCAGCCTTGGTGTGGTGACTCCATCACTAGTGTGTCTAGGAGTGACAGGAGCAATGCGAACTGCCCCCACTTCGGCTCTGCAGGCACTTCTTGGACTTGCGCCCCTTCACATACTGACTGAGGCTGAGGCTAGGAAGGCAGCTTACAGGCTCAAGTGCGCTGGGCAGTGGTCAAATGCCGGGGTACCGCTGGGGCACATGGGGGTCCTACCGAGGCTGGCGGAGACCCATGTCA
>JABXWE010038583.1:0-14751 GCA_014611495.1 Limonius californicus
AGTTAATATTCTAACACTTATTACGGAATAAATATTCTTAAACACTTTCCGGCTTATGCATTTTGCATGTATTTCATTCCACCACTAGTTATGGAATGAAAATTCCGTAACAGTATAACAAAAAAAAAACAGTTAGTCTAGGAATCTATGGCTAACAATTGACTTGAAACCTCATAATTTTGCAATTTCTTTATAAATATTTGTTCCGAATCTTATTAATTTTATTATATTTATTATATATCTTGTGGTCGTGGAGAAAGTATAGTCTGCTACTCGGTTGGGAATGGAAATTCGATGCTCGGGTTCCTTACGCTCGCCTTCGGCTCGCGTTCGGAAGATTCCACTCGCATCGAATTTCCATTCTAACCTCGTTACAGAATGGACTACTCTAATACCCAACTTATTAATGCATCTTTAGTCCAGCTTGATGAAGGTAATTTTTGTTCTAGCGCTGAATGATAACTATCCATTACGGGCTCTTCAAGGGCATGCAGTAAATAGTCAGGGGTCCAATTTTTAAACAATTCGGTATTCATGTTATCATGTGGTAATCTGTGGATTTGCTAGTTGCCGAAAATATTAACCCGGTACCTTCGAGAAATCCGTTTTCGCCAACCGCATGTAAAATAATAAATGGTTTTCCTTTACTAGCCTGTTTTTTCTTGCAGGTAAGCAGACTTTCGTTTTGCCAAGAACTGTTCTTTCCTCCCTTAGAAAAAATTCAGGTTTCATCCAAAAAGATAAAATTGTAAATCATATCTCTGATGTATTACATGAGTCTGTTCACACAGTGTAATACTTTACTCAGGCTTGAATCGCAACCCCCGACTATGTATCTTTCTTTTAATATATTATTTAGTTACTTACTTACTCCCTGGCTGTTGTCAGCCCGTTAAGGGCCATAGCCGCTCTTCCGAGTTCCGAAACTGTTTGATTCCTACCAGGGCAAGTTAGTTAGACTTACGCCTAGCCATCGGTCTTGCTCACTTTTTCCTTCACTTCCCTCCACTTTTTTCTGTTTTTAGTTAATCGTCTCCAATTACTCACTGCCGCTTTTTCGATGTCGTTTTCTACATTATCTATCCACCTTTTCCGCGGTCTGCCTCTAGGTCTTTTACCATTCTGTCCAAACGCCCTAACCACCCACTCTATTACTTTTAATCGTATTCACTATACTTGGCTGGTTGTACAACTGTTTTAGCTCAAAATTGTATCTTATTCGCCATGCACCATTTTCCATCACCGCACCGTATATGCTTCTTAGGATTTCCCTTTCCGTGGTTTCCAGCGCACTTTCTTCTTTTTTATTAAGGGTCCATGCCTCTGCTCCATACGTTACGATCGGCATCACTATAGTTTTATGCAGTACGACTTTTGAATTTCTTCAGATAGTTTTCGATTGAATTACTTGCCGCAATGCGTAAAAACACCTAATTCCGGCTGCTATTCTCGTTTCTATATCGTCCTGTATTATATTCCTTTCGGTCACTATATTATTTAAACCAGCTATTTTTATATGGGTGTTCTGTATATAGATCATAATATATATGATGGTCAGTATATCTTCTTTCACTCCTTGTGGGAGATCCGCAGTTTTGCTTCTTACCACTTTTCTCTTAAAAGTTGGAATCTCTTTTGCAACTTTCCTTTCGCCCATTATTCTTCGAACGGATTTTCACTTATTTGTAGAGCATGTGCTGTAAGTTTCACATAACTAATAGAAGGAACAATCAGACACATATTTTGTTTTCCCAGCTGTATAAACTTATGCACATTCCAAACTAACTCGCGGCATTTACCCTGTAAAACAAAACGCCTCATTTCGGATCTGCTGAGAAGTATACAGTAGATGTTTACCCGCCAATAATTCGCCTTTCACTGCATTTTCTTATTTCCTTTATCTGCCTAATTCAAAATATGTGAATAATAGCTTTCTTAGCAGCAACTCATTAGGAAATCCCCTAATGACTGTTCAAAGAAACACAAATTAGTCGTTTCTTATTTCTTTTGTATGTTATGGGTAATCGGGTAATTATAATGTTGACGAATACGTACAGTTATAAAGGTATAATTTAAAAATAAATGTTAACAAACTAACAGCGTAGTAAAGAATCGTTTAAACCCTTTATGCAGTTTAATTGTATATTGTTGTATACCCCTGGTCTCTGCTGGGCTACAAAAGACAGGAGACAGCTAGAAAAGGATACAGTGTCGCAACTTTAGGTTTTTATTTTAATCCTTCTTTGGTCTTCTTACATTGCAACTACTTTAGTCAGCTTTCTTTCCAGCGCTTTAGCGGTCTACCCATAGTTCTTACTCCTAAAGGTATTCTGTATAGCTAGGCGTGCTGTCGATTTTCATCCGATTTACATACTATTTTCCCTTCTTCTATGTCTTATCCATCTCAGGATGTCTTCTGTCTTACATTATTGGCGTATAGCATCGCTTCGTACCGTATCCCTTCACGTCTTTCTTGATATAATTATCTCTTAGTACTTTCAGTTCTACTCTTCTTAGGATTCTCTTGGATCTGCTATGCTCCTCTCGACCCCATACGTCATTATTAGCTGTATGTATGCTACATAGATTTCGCAGGCGTTTTGCATAATGTTTAGTCATGTTCAAAAATGTCGTCATTTTTAACAAACATCGGTTACTTTGCAATGTGACGGGTGACTTTCAGTCGTTATGCAAAATGTATTAGTGCTTTAGGGCAAATAGAACTGGATGCAATGTGACTGCATAATTTAGGCTTTTTGTTAAATAATATTTACTCAATGCCTTTCGACTATGCGCACTGAGCACTTACATTTAATCAGCATAGCGGACCATCCTAGCATACCATGTGGTTCTATAAGAATTTGTGAAAATATGTGTCAAGTAGGTGTAACATTATCTAGTAGTAAAGACAGATTTCGTAAGAAACTGAAACTATATGAAACTAGAGATTAACTTGTTAAAAAACCGTGGACAAGAGGTGTGTTTTAGAGGTTCTAAACATTGTACAGGAATATGGAGCTGTCGGAAAAATATCGCAATACTGAAGCGTAAAACACATGATGACTCGTTTGTACAAATTTTACCTATCGATGACTGCTACGATATCGTGAGAGAATACCACAAATCCAGTGGACAAGGAACCGGTGAAAAACGGTATTTGCATTAAAAAAGAAATATTCTATACCTCGACCGGTTGTCGAAATGTTCTTAAAGCTTTACAATTTTTGTGACTAAGAAATCTTTGCCTAAAAAAATGTCGTACGGACAATTACTTCAGAAGATTTTAACGTTCGGGTTCATTTTGACCTGATTAACTTGCAGTCAGCACCTCATCCGTTGCTTCAAGTGATTGATGAAATATGGAGATTGTTCCACAAAATGTTTACACTTGCGTCCATTAAAATCTAAGCGTGCGGCTGATGTTCCACTTTTTACTGTTTGGTGCAATACATATTTTTCAGAACGACAATGGCCGTGAATTCGCGGCAATAGTTATCGAAGTAGCGGTTGGAATGGGGCCCGATTACAAAATCTTTCACGGAAAACCACGTAATCCAAGTAGCCAAGGCAGCGACGCGAGCAGCAATTACAAAGATCTGGAAAACATGTTGGGGATATCTGAACGATAATAATACGATGAACAGATCAATGGGGTGTTACTCTGGTAGAAAAATTCGTTGTTTAATCGAGTAATTCGTAGAACTCCATATGGAGCATTATTTGAATGTGAATTTGTATAGCATACAACGGAAGAACTACTAGAGGAACTGACTAATTTAAAAGATGATGAAATGCAAGCAAATTTGGAGTCCAAAACGATACATACAAACGAAAACAACAAAACACAATGCGATAAGTCGTGGATGCGATAATAATAATGAAAACAAATTGTATTTCCTACGTAATTAAGAAGAACAAATTAATAAATAAAGAAATGAAGCATACGAAGGGCAAAAGAAAGCTGTGAAGGAATAGTTGAATATTCATGTAAAAAATTCAAAACTATTGAAATGGTATCATCTGTTATTGTTGCAGTACCTAAAGCCGACCACTAAGGAGAGCCACTAGATGTCTTTGGAAAAGTTATAGACTCAACTACAGCAACGGAGTTTATAGAATAGGAACACATAGTGGAATAATAAATTTTTTTTTATGAAATCCAACCCTCTGGAGCTCCTTTACTAGAAATCATGCCGGAAAAAAGAATAAGTTTGAGACAGGTTGTTTCTTGTACATCCAAATTTGAAGGATCAGGTTACGCAAAATAATCTTGTAAACCAGCGAAAAGAAAAGGGTCACATAAAAAGTGCGCAAGTAAGTGGAGTGGGTTAATATGAAATTGCTCAACTTGCATTCCTAAATAGGTATTTTATTGAATAAATGTTTAACCTTCTTCAAGTAGTCTATTTAATTATTTCGTTTAGGGTGTATTCTACTTTGTAATATTTAAGAATCTTTTTTTTAATTTGTTTAGAGTTGAAGATATTCAAGAATGTATGTTTTTTTAGTACACATCTAGTGAACTGTAATCAAATTTTTTCCAAACTGAACTCATTTATTTTATTATCTTCTATAAATTTGCGTAGAGACTAAATTATGAAGTTACATTGGATAAAATCAAGTCATCGTTCAGTTTGTCTAAAAGTACTAAACTGGTTTTCAAAGCATCTGAAGCCCAGCCGCCGTATTGCAAAATGGTAGAAATTTGTTCAAACTGACTGGATTTTTTGCAAGAAAAAAGATTATTCGAAATGCCTGCGGCATGTACACATGTTTTGTGTCTTTTGTTTCGACCCTCCATACTACATCTCCTAGCAGTAAGGTAATTCCATAGTTTTGTTAAGTTTATCTTACGCTTCGTTTGTTAGATCTCCATAACTAGTAAACAGTCTTTGTAGAACATCTTCATTAATGAGAAAATGCCGTTAACGACGTAGCATAGTATTTTTATTGCATCCCTATTTGTTCTCTAAGCATTTCTGATTAGTTTGAAATATTCAATAATGTTACTACTACGTTAAATATTAATCGCGAGCTAACTTAGCTACGTTTACCGTTATTTCGTCAGCTAATTTCCTTTTTAGTCTTTACTAGGTTTTGTTGTTGGAATTGAACTCCTTTATTAACTTGACAACATGTAGGGGTCTTTGCCTTTGACAAATCTATGAAACATATACAGGGTGTCTCAGAAACGATGGGCCAGCGTTTAGTCATAGATTCTTTAGGTTAAAATAAACCGATTAAACCTAATATACCTTAGGCCGAAAGTCCTTCCTTAAGAAGTTATAGGGCCTTAAAGTTCAATTTTTTATTTTTTCTTTTTATTGTAATTTCCACAAATCCAAAGATATTTTTTTCAAATGTGGCACACCTACTTACGATTATGTAGTAAAGTGGCAGCAGCATTTTCATAAACCAGACTTAACTTTAAGAGGCACTTAACCTACCACTCAAATTTGATATTAGCTCTAACTTTGTTATTAGTGGAAAATTTTGCAGTTTTCTTTTATTTTCGGAAAGAGAATTAAAAAGTACATAAATAATGTTCTCTTAGTTCAAACGCGTAAAGGCAACCGTTTGCCTTAAAATGCTTGTGCAAGTTTTGAGTTGCCGTTAGGACGTGCAATTATCAGGTAGCCATGATCACAAAAACAATGGGTAGTGCTTGTTACAACAGAAAAAAAAACAATGCTATGTCAATCAAATACTTTGGTGTCATAGAAATTTTATTTTAAATTTTTGTTTTGTGTTTACGAAAATGCCGCGACATAACGAATTCTCCAATGCTGAAATGAGATATACGTTTTGCGTTTACGCTCGAAAAATAAAATTTCTATTACAGCAAAGTATTTAATTGAAATCATCATGAAAATTTTCCACTAATAACAAAGTTAGAGCTAATATCAGGTTTGAGTGGTAGGTTAAGTGCCTCTTAAAGCTAAGTCTGGTTTATGAAAATGCTGCTGCCACTTTACTATATAATGGTAAGTATGTGTACCAAATTTGAAAGAAATATCTTTAGATTTGTGGAAATTACAATAAAAAGAAGAAATAAAAAATTGAACTTTAAGGCCCTATAACTTCTTAAGGAAGGACTTTCTGCCTAAGGTATATTAGGTTTAATCGGTTTATTTTAACCTAAAGAATTTATGACTGAACGCTGGCCCATTGTTTCTGAGACACCCTGTATAGGCCTTCGAAGTACATCTGTTTTCTTCTGTACCCCCGTTCATTGTTCCTCGCTATTACTGATTTACAAGGAGAATATAGTTCCAACTCGTAAATAATTTTGATACCGCATCCAATAATGTTATAGTTAGAAATATTACTTTTGTCTCCTTTCATTATATTAGTACTGATATACTTTTCTTCCATTCGTCGTGTACAACGGAACGGTCCAATATTCTCTGGAAGAGCTTAGATATATCTGCTATAAAGGATCACCTGCATATTTAAATAATTTTTAGCGTGGATTGCACTAAATGAATATACACTCTGCTAGTAATAAAGATTTAATGATAAACGAATATAACAACGATGATACAAATAATAATAAGGAAATATGAACAACTTGAATACCATCGACCTCTCCGTAGTAGTACCGGTGGAAGGGTGGACGAATCTTGCTATTCTTGGGTTACGTTTCATACCCCTTCTGGCATTTCAAACGGAAGTGACATCATCGTCGAGCAAGCTGATTCTATTGTTCGTACCGCTGAGAAAATCTTGTTGTTGTAGTAACGTATGCCGATGGTTCCAGGATTTTACGGACACAGTGATGTTCTTGGAACTTACCGCTACATCCGCCCCCTGGCCAGTGATAATGATGAAATTTTGAGTATGAGCGATTAGAAGCTATGGTGGTTATCGAACGGCATCGTGCATACGGAAACATGTTTGCAGATGGCCAGTGGCTGGGTTAGGGATGGCCCGCAGGAGTGAGATATTCTGTGAGGGCGGCAAGATCAGCTGGGCCCGAAAAGCGACAAGCGTTGGATGGGTAGCAAGGTCGACGGAGCCAGTAGGAGTGGCGTGATTTACGTGGGCATCTAAGTTGGCTTTGCCCGAAAGAGAGGCGTACTCTGCAGTAGCGGCGAGCATTGCTGGGCAGCGAGATCGGTTGGGCATGCAGGAGTGAGTGACGTGCTTTACGTGGGCATTTAAGTTGGTTTTGCCAGCAACAGCGGCGTGCTCTGCGTGGGGCATGAAGTCAGCAGGAACGGCGACGTGCTCTACGTGGGTAGCAAGATCGGCAGGGCTCGCAGGGGTGGCGTGCTGTGCATTGACGGCTTGTTCTGCATGCGCAGCGAGATCCGTGTGAACGGCAAGATAAGCTGAGCCTTCAGGAGCGGAGAGCGTTGAGTTTATCAGCGAGATCCTGCTATTGTTAAATTTAACGATAAACTACTGACAAACTTAAACTAGCTACATAGATTTTTCAACAATACTTTTTGTCTTTACCGTGTTTTACTAGAAAGTGCCGTTCTGCTAGATAGGATTTGAGCACTTTATAAAATGGATGAGGTAGATTGTTCTTCATCTTGTAGTTCAGGCCCTCATTTCACACTTAGTCGAATGCTTGTGATATATCCAGGAAAGCAGCGGAGCAATACCTCTTGCCTTCTAGATCATCTTTTATATGTCTGTCTACTTGGTGCACCTGTTCAATTGTCGCATGTTGTTGACGATATCCAATTTGAAAGCTGGGTATCAGGCTTCTTTCTTCAATGATAGGTTTTAATTTTTTTAAGAAGAGTTTCTCGAACACTTTAGAGATTATAGGTAGGAGGCTGATGGGGCGATAAGATGTTACCACAGATGAGTTTTTGCCAGGTTTCTGGCTCATTATAACCTGCGCAACCTTCCAATGGGATGGGAAGTGTCCAGTTCTTATTACAGCATTGAATATGTAGGTAAGCATTCTGTAGCCTTCTTGTGGAAGCTCTTTTAGAATTTTGCCTGTTATCAAGTCGTAGCCTGGAGCTTTGTTAGGTTTGAGGTTGGTGTTTATAACATCTTTTACTTCAGATATCTTGAATTTGGTGATAGGAGTATCCATTTGATATGGGGCATCTAGTAGTTGATGAATAGGAACTTCCTCTGCACACACCCCATTGCTTCCAATTAAATCAGAGGATCCACAAGGGAGTGTCCATGGCCCTCTGCTCTATCTAATATACACAACCGATCTACCATCTACCACTAATACTCAAATCGCCACCTTTGCAGATGACATTGCCGTAATCTCATCGCACCAGGATCCCAATGTAGCATCTCGCTTTCTACAAAATCATCTCAACAAGATTGAGTGCTGTCTAAAAAAGTAGCGTATCAAAGTGAACAGTACGAAGTCTATACACATCACCTTCACCCTTTGCAGAAAGATATGTCCAACTGTGTACTTGTGTAACACTCTACCTTCACACAAGGATGGGGTGAGATATCTCGGAATCCACCTAGATACACGGTTAACCCATATTTTACCAAAGGTAGAAAAAATACAAAAAATTCGATTTCAACTATTTATTGCTATTAGTTTTTCACTGGTGAATACAGTTTCATTACCAAAATTTTTATTTTTTTTTCATAGTTTTCAAAAAAATTGATGGTGCGTTTTCGCACCATTGGTAAAATGCATTAAAATATATTCGCACCTACTTTGTATGATACTACTCGAAAGAATCGGTGTGGAGTTGCACATTACCCCTCTTACATAGAAATATAGTGTGATTGTGGCAAACTGTTTACTAAATAAGAGAATGGACGTAGTTTAATGAATTTATCATTTATATCAAATTGTCTATTATCCGATAATTGTGTATTTTTTTTATATTGTAGAACCTATTCGTACTCACACAGTTTTTTACAATACGCAACCCCTTGTCTTCATCAGTGGTTCAGTATAACAGTGTTCGAGGTAAAGTGTGATATCCGGGGAGAATAAGTATGCCGGTAAATTTTAGTAAATCGGTACGGTCAAATTCAAAATCGTGACGATTATGGTCTTGAGCATACTTCGGAGAATATCCAACAACAACATCTAACAGTTCGGCATCAAAAAACATAAAGAATAGATCCAAAGGCGATTTTCCTTCCAAATGATTTCTTATCTGTTCAACTTCACGATCTTCGTTAGCAACAGGTTGGGATTGTAACAAAATACTTCCCTTTTTCCATTTTGGAGGCTTCAAAACAGAACTTTTGGAATTGCTACCTTTTCTTCTCTGCTAGAGTTTCATCGTCTGATTCCTCATAAAGCTTGTCGTTTATATGGAGTTCAAACGTTCCGGCAACATCAACATTTTCAAAAGCCGTTTCATTCAAGTTCAACAAGTCATCATCAGTATCTTCTTCGCCAGTTAGTTCGTCAACGTTAGGTGGAATATAAATTCGGTCAACTTGAAATTTATTAGATTGGTATTACATATAAAGAAAGAACATATGTACATGTGCATAAACTTATGTTTTTCATTCGCTAATTCATCAACAACTTGTTCTAAAACATCTTCTAGTTCTTTTTGAGTAAGAAACTTTATTATTTTGGTAGACAATTTCACAGGTAGCACTACACAATAAAACTACTTATCTGCACAATTCAAGAAAACACTCTAAAGTAAAGTAACAGATGACAAATGCACACCTTGATCAAATACGAACCTGCCTAGATTTGCACTTTATGATTCATACATTTGACCAATGGTGCGTTTTCGAACCACCTAGATTTTTTGCAAATTTTATTGTATATGTAAAAAATCCAGCGGCAATTAAACATCTTCGTCAATTTCTTTGTTATAATTACTAATCTTTTTTAACAAAATTTCTAAAACAACCATTTTGTTATATACTGAAATTACATAAACAAATTACATCGCTGAAAACTACCATTATTACTTGAATGCAGACCAGCATTTTTATATGAAAAATTAGAGAATTTTGTACTAAATTTATATATATCGTTGCTTCAACATCTTAAGGGGGATAACAGAGGATTAAATTAAAATATAAAAAATTTCCAACATTCGAAAAAAATTAATAAACTAAGTGGTGCGTTAACGCACCATTGGCTAAAGATGGGTTAAACTGGTCAAATCACATATGGAATAAACGACTCCAGTTAGGTCTCAACTATCGCAAGATGTATTGGTTGATGAGTCGCAACTCTCATCTGACTCTGGACAAGAAACTGCTCCTCTATAAGGCGATACTAAAACCCACCTGGACTTACGGAATTCAAATCTGGGGATCTACCGGTGACACAAACATCTTGAAACTGGAACGTATTCAGTCCAGAACATAACGGGCTATCTGTAATGCACCATGGTATGTACCAAACCATGTTATCTATCGGGATCTTCAAATCACAACTGTCAAAGAAGAAATCGCCACCCTGAGTGCAAGACCGTCTAACCGTCTAAGAGACCACCCGAACACCTTGGCTAAGGACCTTCTCATCGCTCCCAGAGTGAAGAGACTCAAGCGACACGACCCTCTAGATCTTCTACAAAAGACTTAAGTACTATTATTATTAAGTAATCTAATAAAATCCATGTATTCATGAAACTCACACCATGTGAAATACGCTTAAAGAGCTTGCCAATGGTCAAGTCCCTACTATGGCATTACTCACTGTCAACACTGTTACTTATTGTTTATTTAGACATATTGTAATTAGATCCAGGATGTCAATTAAAAAAAAAACTTTTTGTCTTTAGGCTAAAATTTACTAAAAATGCTTAAAAGCTGCATAAATCTAATATATAAATCTTGCTTCCACAAGGTGAGACGGTTACAATGTTATTATAAACATGAATGTCAAATTATGTAAGTTTAAGGTTTAAACATGCAAATTCCAAGTATAATTCGAGCTAAACAGAACGACCACAAACCCAGAAAAAATTTCCTGTATGTGAATTCAGGATATAATAAGACAGAGCTACAAACTGTAATGTATATTATAAGCCAACATTCTAAGTAAGAGTTGCGAGCGTTAGGTTCGCTCCATTTGAAAGTAGGTATGCAGACAACCGCTAACGTTACTATAGTATTAGTTGTATTGTTGATGTTTGTAGAACTTTCTGTGGGTGTGCCAAGTAAGGGTACACTTCAAACGCCTTAAATATTTTTTAAAATCTCTTCGGCAACGTAGCGCACCGCATATCCATAATTTGGGGCCACATTAAGCCATAGGTCCTATCGATCCTGTGCCATTGGTAGGACAGACCACAGGTCAATAAGTCGAAGATTGTTAACGTTCTTGATTTATAATGTGGCACTTAGAAAAGTGCAAGCGCATCATCGCCTGATAACAACCCTTTGAATTATAGGTTCGAATGTGCGAATCTAATTCCTATCATAGACAAGAATGGAAGTACCAACACTAAAATATTTCAATTATTGAAACGAACAAAGCGATATGCCTTATTGTATTTGATGCACATACCGCGTATGGGTAATGTGAACATTGCAAATATGTGTATTGTGCAATTTTGTTCGCAAAAGCACAAATATTGAAAATACTCCCAGCATGCAAATGGAATTTTGCAATATTTGACAATGCCACTGAATGTTTGAATGAAGCATAAAATATTTCAAATGTGTGAAAAATTACAGCATGTGTAAATGACAATTTTTACCACAAAAATTGTAAATTAAATTAAAAAATATTTTCAAGCATTTCATAACCGTAAGGGATTTTCCCCCAAAGTTATTTTTTCCCTTATCGGAAAATCGGCTTATTCAATTTTTACGATCATATTTTCCCATTGTTTTTAAATCTCCAGGCGTAATGAATGTCTGGGGAAAATAATTGCCCCTTATAACCTCTAGTATTAATTCGGAAGTTCCGAAGTCATTTAAAAGCGACATAAATTCAACAGAAATAAACTTGGGGGAATGACGGCGTTATAATTTTATTAGGTAGAAACTCTTAGTAAATTAGATAAAGCAGAACGATAACTGCGGAGATATAGTATATTTCTTAATGCCATTGCCGTTACTGAAAATTTTTATTCCATCCCGGAGAACGTCGTTAGACGAATTTTTATTTCATCCGAGCTCAAATGATTTGTATTACAACATGTACTTGTTAGAATTCTGACGGGGACCGTCGAGGCTGATTTATGTGGAATGTTTTAGAGCAAATACGAGATTTGATGGAAGGTGTTTGAAATTTTATAAATGGAATTTCACGCCTACAAAACGCTGCTTGATTCTGATTTCACAACTCGTGAAAGCTTCTAACAGAAGCCTGTTTTGTTTTGTAAATTGAAATAACGCGTAGGGGGTTCCTTACGGCAACATTCAGGTGGATTCTCTAAGGTGAAATATAAACTAATCTGCAGAGATGAATCTTCAAAAGAAAAGCATTAAAATTGAAACAAGAACTTATATAGGTTAACTTAAAAACTTCGTTTTGTTCAATAATTAATGCAATAAATATGGTTTTCATAACTTACTAATTTGTAGTCCAAACTCCAACCAGTTTGTGAAAATCTGTATCCAACGCATGTTGCGTTGTGGCAATATCGTTCTTTGAATGTTTCCGAAACAATTTGATAGTTGATTGACCCAAGGCAGAATACCAAGGAAGCACTAACGTGTAGGAAATGAGCTAGCGCCATGCTTAAATCAAGACAAGAACTGAACAAGATGAAAACTAGTGAAGCGTGAAATAGGACTAAGTAGAAATAATACCAACATTACACGACGCCATAAAGTACATGTAGTAGAGGCTCCCTGTTACTGCTCCTTTACAGCACTCCGGGTGACCAGCGAGTTGAAAATTTATTGGCCTCTCCGCCGCCTCTCTTTGCTCAACGGTATTTTATCTGACACTCGATTGCAGTCCAGCAATTCATTCAGTCAGATGGTCCGCATCAATTCCAAGTTTAAATTTGAATTTAATTGCTCGTATCTCTCGATCCGCTGTTTATTTACAGCGTGCATGATCAGGAAGGCCGGACATTTCGTTACATACTCGAGTATACGAATTTCGATAATAAAAATGGCATATTTGTGATTGCAGATATAAAATAATGCTCGAACTAGTTTGCTTAGACGTTCCCATACTTGATATTTACATAAATGTCTTCATTGAGAGCCGAAAAATAACAATTACCGACATTTTCATTACTCAGGCTTTGGAAAATATATTTTAGAAGTATTCATTTAACAGAATTCAGTTGCCGATATTTACACTGCTGAAGGTTTGAAAGGGTCTTTTTATGGAAATTATGAGGCGGCCATGGGCTAGAGGTTAGCGCGTTAGATTTCTACGCTGAAGATCCTGGATTCAATTCCCAGTACCGGATCATCGGGTTTTTTACGGTCCTTCTCCCTCGGCAATGGCAAACCAGCGAGGTATTCTGCCTAGTAAATCTTCTCTGGAGTAGAAGTGTTTACACTTCCCGTGGTTCGAAGCCCACGTTAAGCTGTAGGTCGTCTATGTCTGTGGCATCCTAAATGCGCGGCACAGGCATAGGTAGAAGATCGCTACGTCTCCTAAGAGATGAAGTACTCGAAGAAGAAGAAGATGTAAATTAAAAAATATTTTTTTTTGGGACGTTACATTGCGACTGCGACTAGTCTAAAAGGCTAACCAGCAATTTTTAGTTAATTTAAATTACCTAAATGGTTATGCTAAGAATTCACCCACCGGTGTCCCCTCGATTCTATTTTACAACACTTTTTTCACTTCACTTCACTTTTCTTTGCTAGTTTCACTGACACTTTCACGTCCCTTTGAACTAGCTCAAATGGTTTGATCCTCTTGAGCTTTCTCATTAGATTTGTGTGTGGTCATGAAGCCTCGTCTCGTGCTTCTGGATAAGGTTGTTAATGTCATCTGTCACGGCTCTTATCCCTAGATCCCTGTGGATATCACATCTTCTAGTGCACCAGGGCGCATCTACGATACTCTTCAGCACTTGATACTGAACATTTTCAATTTGGCTGATATTAATTTTGTTGGGATAGCCCTAAAGTCCGTTATTGTTTCTTTGAAGCAGTTGCTTTACTACTATTCCCTTCAAGATTTCTTAATCTTCAAGAGACTGATTTTAACATTTTTTCTTGCTGCCCCTACTTATTTTCCCGTTGTTCAAGTTCCCACATTAGGTTTTGTAGTAGAGCTGGCAACCGGATTCGGATTTTCGGATATCCGGATTTTTTTTATGCGAAGATCCGGATTTTATGATAGCTAGAAATCCGGTATTCGGATTTATCCGGATTTCGGATTTTAGGTTTAGATCCGGATTTCGGATTCCTCACACAGATTCGGATTTCTCACAGAGATCCGGATTTCGGATTTCTCACGAAGATCCGGATTTCGGATTTCTTACAGTGATCCGGATTTCGGATTTCTTACAGAGATCCGGATTTCGGATTTCTTACAGAGATCCGGATTTCGGATTTTTTTAAAATCAATTTGGTATTAGGATTTCTTATGTCGATTCGGATTTCGGATTATCTATACGCATTCAGATTTCGAATATTGTTTCTATGCAGATATCGGATTTTAGAATATCCGTAGAATATTTTATTTCATACTTTTTAAGGAATGCAACATCTTAACTCCGCGAATTCGTATTTTAAAATTCGTATCTTTAAAATGCAGTTTTAGAATACTCAGATAGTCAGATTATATGATGGTATGAATTTGAATTTTGCATGTCGATTAGAGCTAATACTTTTTAAAAATTAAATTTTATTTTAATTTTTAAAGTTAAGTTTTTATTTAAATACGGTTTGCTG
>JABXWE010038586.1:0-12315 GCA_014611495.1 Limonius californicus
ACCTGTAATTTACTTACCTTAATAAATTACAAATCAGTTGCAACTAAATACTTGTTCATTTTCACATTTTGTTGGGCCAAAATTTTTAAGTACCTGAACTGTCACACAGTTTGACATACAGGTAAGTGTCATTCAAAGCTCATTACAGCTGACTGCAGACGGAATAGCTTTTTTTCTACGCTTGCTGCAATTGACTTTTTAAAAAATCACTTTGTATGTGTTTTGTACAAAAGAAATATAATGTGCATGGATCTTACGGAAACATCCTGTCGATTTTTATATTTAATAAATAAATCGTCATCTGCGTCCTATCCTACAAGGTGAAATACGTATTTAATATAAACACTGCATCAACATAACCTTCATACTCAAATAATTCACAACTATAGTGACGTTTATTTGTGATTTTTAGTTGTCGGTATAGTTGGTTGCATACACAATAGGCGAATTTGACGCGTTTCTTTTAAAAGTATACATAGGCTATGTATACTAAAAAGAAAAATTCCCTGTATAGTGTGCTGCCTGTGATTTGAACCATAGGATGTTTACCATAAACATTATACTATTTTAAATATGGGTTCACCTGATAATTTTAGAACAAAATAATAATTGTATAATTTTTGTACAATTCAAAACTGCACATAATGTGTCTTTCAAATACCACGCTCTCCATAAAATAATAATAATAATATATGCTTTATTAGCTCAATAACTACATAGTAACATTGCACAAATGGTAACAATGGTAATAGCAACAAAAAAAAAACACTTATACTTAGACATTAACTAGCAACTTAGCATAGATACATATTAATAAACTAACCTAACCACAATCTAACTTATATCTAGTAATACTTAATTACTGATCTTCCTTAAGAACAGGTTTAACTTTGTTTTTAAAAACTTTGATGTTTAGCGAATCCTGCACATCCCTTGGTAAGCTATTAAACTTAAACAATCTTACTCCTGAATAGAATACAGAGTTCATAGTACTTTTTTTATATGTAACACTTAAATATAGATCTGTACATTGGCGGGTGTCGTGAGTATGTATAGCTGAGACCGATACAAGCTTCTCGGTTAGATAGTTAGGAACAAGTCCATTTTTAATCTTAAAAAAAAATGTTAATACTTGCTGTTTAATTAGGTTCCGAACATTTAGCCAGTCCGATGTTGGAAGCATGTTTTGAATTTTTGTATATCTGTTCGTTTTTAATATTTTCCTCATCGCTTTATTTTGCAGTTTCTGCATCCTATTCAAATCTTCATTACATAACATGAACAGTATTGTTGCACAGTACATGTAATGAGGAAGTATAATACTATTATATATTTTGATAGCAGCAAACCTTGTTATGCTGTTATTAACCCTTTGTAATACTCCAATTTTTTGCGAAATTTGTTTTGCGATGTAGTCTGCATGTTCCCTGAAGTTGAGGCGATTATCAATTTTAATTCCCAGATATTTAATGCAATTAACCTGCTCAATTTCTTCCCCCATTATTTTAATTCTATGTCCTTGATTATTAAATATAATTCCTGCCTGTCTACTTGCAATTATCATAAATTTCGTTTTCAAGACATTTATTAATTTAAGTCTATTATAGTTTAACCAGTCACTGACAGCATTCAATTCCTCATTTAATAAGTTCACTATCTCTGTATAATTTTTTCCTGCGATATATATCAACGTATCATCGGCGAATAATTGCATGCTACACTTATTCACTGTTTGCGTTATATCATTTAAGTACAAAATAAAAAGAAGAGGACCCAATACGCTCCCCTGAGGCACACCTAGTTCCACTTGGTCAGCATCGGACATGCACTCGCCCCATTTATGCAAAACTGTACTTTTTTTAGTGGCTATCACAATTTATTAAGCAATTATTAGCATAAGAAAACTGGTTCTTGTGACTTCTGTAAGTAAAACAATTATTAGCTTAAAAATGACTGCTTTTAGTGACTTACAATTAAGATATAAAATTAGCACAGAAATATACAGTTTTTAATTATTTTCAAAATTAAAACGATAAGTTGTATATGGAAATACTATTTTAAATGACATGACAATTACAACAATTATTAGTATAAAAAATGCTACTTTTAGTGACTGACAAAACATTTACTAGCATTAAAAAATTACCTACTGATTTTAGCGACTTAAGATTAAGTTGTAATATTAACACAGAAATACAGTTTGAAATTATTTTAACAAGTAAAACAATAGTGTTTGTATATGTAAATTTTATTTATTTTAAGTGAGTGGCACAACAATTATTAATGTAAAAATGCTACTTTTAGTGACTGCCAAATAAAACAATTATGAGCGCAGAACGTGACTGGTGACTATAACAATTAATATAGTAGTATTGGCATACAAAAATACTTGTTTTAGTATTTTTGGCTATTTCAATAAGTATTAGAAAGTTTTAAAAAACTATTTTTGTAACTGATAATTAATACGATCATTTTTTAGTGACTTGATTATTACAAGAGTTAGCATAGAAGTTGCTTTTTTTTGCTGTTAAAGCCATGGACAGGGATGTTTAGTTAAGTTAATTTTTTAACAGTTTTATTACATTTTATGGAAAATTGCAGGATTTCAAAAAGTAAATCATACACTGGGCACAGTTTTCTACGTTAAACAAACTATTCATTATTTTACTGTAAAATAATTAACAACAGATTAATTTTGTATGTTCATGTCCTAGGTAGGTCTCAAAGCTCAATCAGAGCTGTGTATTATAAAAAAAATGATGTATCATCAGCCACTGTTTAAATATCTGGAATTTTTCAGTGATTTAGTAAAAAGTTTTATTAATTTTAAGATTTTACAGTATTTTACTAAATTTTAGAGTTTCTATGTTTGTATTATATTCCGACAAACATATTTTGATAGTTAAATTGTTATTTTGAAAATCTTCGGATTCTATAATGCTGGCAAACTTTGCACTGTTGTCTAATATCAGTGTCTCAATGGTATTTGGAAGTGGTAGAATTGTGGTCAAATCTAAATTTGTACAAAATGCAATGTTTAATTCCTGTAATTTTTTGCATTTATCCCGTATTTCATGAAGTTCGTATATATTTTTACAGCTTTTTAGTGTCAGTGATTCCAGATTTTTGCAACAATTTGCTATGGCCTTGATACCCTCGTCTGTTATCTAAAAAAAATCATATTCACATTGCTCCTAACAAATGTCTATAGCTATAGATGTACCTTCCAGCAGCCAGTAAAGTCAATTGAAGTAATATGCTTCATAATATCTTCTCCAGATTCGAACAGTTCATGAATATGTTCTCCTGTTATTTGATGGGCATGTCTGATTATCAACGCGTTCAAGTTTGGTAAATGTTTCCACATCTTTGTTAAAATGTCTGCTGATAGATTAACTGCACGATATAAACCCAATTTTTCTAACTTGTTGCAGTTCATTAAAGCCTTTGAGTAAACTTTACATTAAATTTTGAATATTATTATTATATTATTAAAATATTTTCTACCTTAAAACTAAAATTAGTCAATGTACTAGCATCAAGTATCAAAGTCTTAATGGTTGGTGCAAGGCTCCAAATGATAAATGATGCATCTTCATCACTCAACTGTTCTGACGGTTGCATTGGACAGAAAGTGGATAAATGTAGCTCTTCCAGTTTGTGACAGTTTAATACCACTGATAGCAAGTTTTGCACACTCAGACTGGCATTCTTGCTTAAATTTACACTTCTGCGAAAGTAACAATAAAATGAGAAGTTAAAAGGATCAAATTATAATACAGAAAACTGAGATGTGGAAGAAAAATAGACTATTTCTTCTTCTTCGGTGGAATTTTCAGCATCCTTTTGATGGGGTGGATAAATCTCTATAGTTCTTTTATATGTAATTCTGTGTGATTTTGTTTCTGTTACCTTTCTTTGGAAACTTTCTCTTTTCAATACCTAACATACATATTAATTTGTACATATGGTTCAAATTTTAGATATTTGTTTTGTATAGGTATTGTGTTCAATAATGTCATTTGTCGGTAATTATTGTACTCATTTTTTTGTCCTTTTTGTGTAGTGGAATAATTACCCCTCTCTTCCAATCTTCCGACATTTTTTCCTTTTTTAGTTACTTGTCTCTATATTTCAATGTTATTTATTACTATTAATCCTGTTCATTCCATGAGGGAATATAGGGCGCTTTCACGTTTCACTAGCACTTATAGATTGAGGGGTGCTAGTCCTGGATTTCTTTAATTCTTCTTCTTCATATATCCTTTGTGTAGTTCCGGTTGGTTTGTTCTGGTTTATGTATTTGTATCTTCTTTCACTGTGTCACTCATATCTTGCACTAGAGTCTTCCATTGGTCTTTATTTTCTGGTATGTCCTTCACTTCGTTCCATTTCACATTTAAGTCTACATTCTTACGCTGTGTATCTTCTCCATTTTATTGGCGGCCTTCCTTACTTCCTTTTGCCTCTTATGGTGTATTCTAGTGCTTGTTTCGTAATGTCACTGTTCGGTTTCCTAAGAGTGTGTCCTAGCCATTTCCACTTCCTTCTTTTTATGTCTATACTAATTGGTGACTGTTTAGTTCTCTCCCAAAGATGTTTATTTGAGATTATAGATGCCCAATACATGTTTAGAATTTTTCTTAAGCATTTATTTATAAATCTTTGTAAACATTTGATTTGTTTTTTATTTAATGACCATGCTTCGCAGCCCTGTAGTAGTGTACTTTTGATATTTGAGTTGAAAATGCGAATCTTATTAGTTGTTGATAGTTCTTTGGCATTCCATATTTTTCTAAGTTGGTTGAAGACGATCTGGGCTCTCATTATTCTACGGATTGTCTTTTTGACAGTTTGCATTTTGTTCCAGAACACTACCTAAGTACAGTACTTCGTTCAGCTTTACTATCTTTTTTCCATCAATTTCCACTTCCCTCGTTTCTGTCGAATTTATTTGCATAATATTAGTTTTATTAACATTAATTTTTAGGCCCACTTCTCCTGCATTTATCTTTAAGGAGTTTATATTTGCTTGCATGTGTGTCAATTTCTCTGCTATAAGACAATTCTAGATCTTCTAAGTATTGCCCAAAATTCCATATTAGTCCTTTTTTGTTCTTGAAGGTTCGTTTTATAATACAGTCTGTGGCTCTCAGGAAAAGTAGGGGAGGAAGGACGCAGCCTTGCCTAACTCCACTATCAATTTTAATTTTGTCTGTGATGGTGCCATTGTTTTCTATGTACGCTCCATAATTATTAAACAATAGTTTAATTATTTGAACTATCTTTAGGGGGATACCATGTTTCCACTATTTCCCATAAACTTTCGCGATTTATTATGTCAAAAGCCTTTACGAAGTCTATAAATTCCAAAAATATCTCTTTTTTTCCATTCTAAGGCCTCGTCTATAATTATTCGCAATGTACAGCTTTGATCAATACATCCATGTATTGGTTTAAATATTGCTTGATTATTTCTCAAATTTATATCCACTGGTGTTTTTATTCTATCTATTATTATGTGAGTTCAAATTTTACTTGTGGTATTTAACAAGGTTGCCAGTTTTCGCAACGTGTGGTATCACCTTTTTTTGGGATTTTTATGATTAGCCCTTACGTCCATTCTTGAGGTAGTTCTCCTGTGTTCCATATTTTAATCAGTAAACAATGTATTAGCTCAATGACTGTTTCTCCTTCTGCTTTTATTCGGTCTGCTGATATATTGTCCATACCTGCTGCTTTACCACTCTTTAATTTTGAAATGGCTCTTGATACTTCTTTCTTAGGGATTTGATTTGTATTTATATCTAGTTCTTGGTAATCTTCATTTCTATAATCTTTTCTTCTGTGTCCTCTTGTTGTTTATAGATATCAAGGAAGTATTCCATCCATCTATTTGAAATACTTTGCTCTGTTTTTAGAATTATTCCCTCGTTGTCTCTTATTTGTATTGATTTCTTTTGTTTTTGTCTAGAGAGTTTTTTGGTTGTTTCGTCAACCGTTTTCATGTCGTTTGACCCTGATGCTCGTTCAGCCTTCTCTATTAATTTCTTCTGTTCGTTTCTTTTATCTCTCCTAGCACTCTTTTTGATTTCTTTATCCTTTTCTCTGTATAATTTGTTTAACCTCTCTTTATTATTGTACTGTGGTTTACTTCGTATTCTCAAATATATTTTTCTTCGCTCTTCAATTATCCTCCAAGTTTCATTTGACATCCATTCTCTGATTTGGTCCTTTCTTATGCCTATTGTTTCTGTCGCAGTCTCAGTAATCGCGGTCTTGTAGCTTTCCCAGATTTTTTCAATACCAAAAATTATTTATTTCTCCCATATCTCCAAGTTTTAGTTGTACTTAGCTTTTGTTGAAAGTCCTTCCGCTCCTCTTCATTTCTAATCCATTGTGTATTATACTTTATTCTGAAGTGTCTTGTTTTTTTAATTAAATTTGCTTCTCAGAAGTGCATGATATGATCCTACGTCGGCTCCCCACATCGCTCTTACATCTAAGAGGCTTCTTCTAAATCTTCTATCTATAGCTATGTGGTCAATTTGCTTTCTAATATTGTCTCCCGGTGATTTCCAGGTAACCTTATGTATGAACTTGTGTTTGAAAGTACTACCTCCAATCATCAAATTATTTAATGCACAGAAGTTAGCAAATAGAGTTCCATTTTCATTTATATTCCCGACCCCTTCCTTTTCCATAATTTTTTCTTTTCCTCTCTTATCATTCCCTATCTCTGCGTTTAAATCCCCCAAAATAATTTTTATATCATTTTTGTGATTGCGTTGAATATTGTCGTATACTTTTTGTAATTGTTCATAAAATTCTTCTGTATTGTCTAGTTTACTTGTATTGTCGTATTTGATGGCTTCATATGTCTGCTTTTTATCTTCTTCATACGTTCCAACGGTACCTACTTACATTACGGTTTACATTTTTATTCATTACAAAGCTATTTTTCAGATTTTTTTTAATTTTTCCATTTTTCTTGCATGCTTTTCTGACCTTTGACCATTGTAGTCCTTATTTCAGATTTTCTTTTGTTTCTTTGTGGTTGTATAGAATTTCTTTGAATTATTGCTTTTCTTATTTCACTTTGTCTCTTCCATGAGATTGTTTGTCCAGTTCTTGTTTTTGTAGGGTCATCTCTCTTTATTTAACCCATTTTTCTGTGTTTCAGGTTGTAGTCATCTCAATCTTATTTGTTTGTTTTATGAGTTTTTCTGCTGTATTGACCTTTTGTATTTATTTATTCTTATATATATCTGCTGATATTATGTTTACGATTTTTTGTCTACCTTGTCTTCTAGTTTTTTGTATGCTTTGTTTAAAATTACTGTGTCCCACGTACTGCTTTTCTGTTATATTTTTGGTTTACTTTAATTGTAATACAAATAATGGATTGTATTCTCTCCTCTGTTGCCTGTTATACATATATTGTATTTCATTTAGGTACCCATTTTTCCCATTAATAGCTGGGTTGTCCTTTTTAGTTGTACTCATATATTTGTGATCCCTTTTATGTTCAAATTTTGTGCTGGTAATATTCATTTCCGTTACCTTTGCATAATTTGTTTCATTTTCATTTGTTGTTTTCTATATATACCTACTTTTCTTTCCTGCAACTTCCTTATGTAGATTTCTTTCCCAGTAAGGGCGCTGAACTATGCTCGAATGTTTGAATTATTGTATCATGTTTTAGTACTTTTTCACTTGTTAGTAATTCTTCATAACGTTTATTAATTATAATGAAACCTATGCCGTTTTATTGTTTCATCTTCTTTGCTGTACATCATTATAAAATTTTCTTTGCTTAGTTGGCTTTGATCTTTCCATCCCAATCCTTGTATTGTTGATAGGTTTACTTTACACCTGCAAAACTCGGTAACTATGTCATCCATTGTTGCTGATATTAACAATATCTTTATATTCCATGATCCTTATTGAATCTTTATTACGTGCGTTTTTCTGCCTTTTTTGCAATTTGAATTTTTATTCTGTTCAGTCACTTTCACCTTTTTATTGTCTGTTTTGTCGTCATTCTTTCCAAGATTCTACTTTAGCATTTTGATTTCTAGAATTCTGTCGTAATTCGTTTGTGTAAAAGCAACAATAAAATAAGAAGTAAAAATAAAGGAACACTCTATAATAAAGGAATTGAAATGCGGAAAAGATATTTAACTTTATTTAAGAAAGCAATAATAATTAGCAGGAAAACATATCATTCAAAGAAAAACAATTATAAACATAGAAGGAAGAGAATGGAAAATAGCAAATAGGGTGGTGGGTACAAGTATATCCTCATGAAGGAAGCAAGTAGAAGTAATTTACTAAACTGTCGTAACAAACATGGATAAAATTATGAAATATAAAGTTTCAATACAAATAGCTGTTAAATATTGTACCTGAGATTCATTAAACCTGCAATTTCTTCATAAAAGCGATTTGCTGTAAATCTCGTCCCGCTAAGATCAAACGTTTCAATATTTTTGCAACACAGTATTAGATTACGTAAAGCTGCTTCCGGAATTGTTCCACAGTTTCTGATTGCAATGTGTTTTATATTGGGGGCACAGCGACAAATTTGTCTGATTATAGTAATTGGTTCTGCAATATCTGTTACATGTATAGTATCAATATGTGTGAGATCTCTAATCTTCCGACAGATGTAATGAGTAGGTACATCTTTTCCATATACTTCCAGTTTTTTCCACAGCTGAGGCGACCAACTGGCAAATCTCCATCTTTTACATACCTGCAATAAAAAAGTGCAGACAAATTTGTTAACTTACATGTAAAAAGGCTTGTAGTTGGAGTGACTGCTTACTAGACTAATGCAGGTACGCAATTCTTTTTCGTCGAAATGCTTAAATATGTTGACGAGTACTGTAATAGATAAATTATGATACCATGTGGGAAGGCCGTAGCTCGAACAAAGCGAGGATTTGGTTACAAATGTAGATGTGAACGAGGCTTGCGGCGGGTTAAACGCTTTAAGTCTTGACGATTCCAGATTGGTCATTTAAAAGTTTTATTTAAATTTAGCGCTGAAAAATATAAGATCTGGCGCATGCGTAGTGGACAGTTTGAATACTGACGTGTCTGTCAAGTGTTGACGTTAAATGTTGGCTTGAATTTGTAATTGTTGGGTTACATTATGGCACCAAAAGACAGTAAAGATGAGAATAAGGTAAATCAATCATTAATCTTAAAGTTTGGCCGTATAGCGAAGCGTTTTGAAGCAATCTGCATATAGTTGTACATGTAATAACACATGTTGAATGTGTAAACATAACCTAACTTTATATTTCTACTTAAATTTTCAGCCAGTAAAAATTAATAAATGGGATGGTTCTGCCGTTAAAAATGCTATCGATGATGCTGTAAAAGAGGTGAGCTAATTTATTACGCTTCTAATTCAGATTTCCACATATATAAACCAAATTGCAGGTGCTTACGAAAAAGTACAACTATTTAGAAAATTACGCACTTATGGATGGCAGATTAACGATCTGTGGAATAGCAGTTGGTGTAGCCATGTTTGCTTTACTTTGGGACTACTTATATCCGTTCCCTCAGTCGAGGTGCGTCCTTTTATAGTCTTACGAATTCCATGTGATTTTGGTAATTGTTTTAGGCCCATTCTTATATTTTGTGTAAGTACGTACTTTGTTATGATGGGGGTCTTAACACTATATACGACCTATAAAGAAAAAGGAATATTCATCATTGCGATACAAAAGGATGGCTCTAAAAAGGATAACATATGGGAAGCTAGTTCATATGTAAAAAAGTATGTAGAGTATTTGCTTGAAATTGTCTTACTTTAAAATTTAAGGCTTAAGTGTCACTTAGGTGAAGAAATTATCAACCTGATATACCCATTTCTGTGTAAGTTTGGATATCTTATCCAACGTGTAGTGAAATAATTATATTGTATTACTTGGTGGGTTTCTTATTGTGTTTCTTTATTGTAATCTATAATTGTCTTTTATAGATACGATGACAAATACAATTTAATTTTATCGTATCGCGATGGCAAGTCGGGATCAACAAGGGAAGCAAGTATTAAGAAGAGTGTTGCCAATTTCATAGATGTTAATGGGACTGTAGTAAGTGAAATTGTTGAAAATGAAGTGCACAAGCTTCACAATTCACTGCTTAGTGAACGTAAAGAAAAATAATGTTTATTGGCTAAGTATGAAAATTACGAATTTTTATCTGCCAACTGTTTGTAGTTTTGCAATTTTTCATTCCTTCTGTAATATTTTTATAAATACCTACATTGTTCTTATTTGGTTGTGCATGGTATGTACATACTGGTTTCTCATTGATAATTTTGTAAGTCTTAACTGTAAGAATAAAATTTCATATAATTTTCACAGAATTTTGTAACAACTAAATGCCAATAATTAAATTGTTAATAAACGGTAATGATGGTGGAAAAATAGTTTTTTTTTTAATAGTGCTTTTTTTTTACTTTTTATTTTAGCACTGTAAAGTAAGAAAGTTGACATTTAAATCTGGTAAAAGTTGAATAGTCCAGTATACTGTTATTTATGTATATTGTCTACCCATATTTCTGGGCAATATAGCGACAATAATGATTGTATAAAAAATTTATAGAGTACAACAATTTTATTGTATGATTAAACTAACATAAAATAATTAACTAATTTAAAAGTGTTGATCTATTAAAAATCTTTGTTATCAGAGGGTGTTGAGGAACGTTAATTTTTTGATTCATGTTTATTGTGTACTTTACCTGAAATAGGAGTGAAAAAAATTTGAGAAGGTATAGTTCGTTACATAATTTTTTGGAACCTGTAGATAGGTGTTTTTAACGCAAATTCTCAAAAACAATTATTTGATACATACATATATTGTAAATGGTAAAAATATTCAATAAACAAGATGGCAATTTAGTAAACCAACTACAAGGTGGTGCAAACAAGAAGTTAGGTGGGCCATTGCAATATGCTGCACTAAAAAATATTTGTGGAGACCAGTTTATGAAATATACTATTATGGCACATTGCAAGTTGATACTCTAAGAGAGCTAAATATTGCCAAGTTTAACAGTTGGTGCCTTCTACTGTTGAGGCTATTCATGTAAATTATGCTGTCTTGAAACTCTAAGTATAAAGTAGTAAACGCCAGGGTTTTTCAAAATTAATGTACAACATAAAGCGGGCCGATATTATAGAAACATACATATGAGTACAAGGACTGGAGTGGCTCAGTGGTAGACAGCCAGGCTTTGGATGTAATAGTCCCAACGCTTCCCAGTTCGAATCGCTCCAGGGGCAGAAATTTTTCTAATTCCCTGGCTGGTTGGTATTAGGTCCCGGCCTCCGTTTGTCATTGAGTATCAAATTAATGTCACTCCTCGTATTACGGTCATATTAGAGGAGTAACAAGATCATAAACAAAAACACCCACACACCAGGCAAGTCAAGCATGGTTTCGCACCAACACGGTAACCCGCAGAGTCGGGCCCTGTTGTGCGTAGCACAAACTAACTTAGCTTTGCCTCACACTGCCTCGAAACTGCGCAAGCGGTACAAATGAGGATTACAATTATTGACATATGAGTACATAATGAATAAAAATTCCCAAATATAAGTTTTGGATATTATAAAAAAAAGCCTAAAGTTAAATATACAGGGTGTCTCAGAAAGAATGGGCCAGCGTTTAATCATAGATTCTTTAGGTAAAAATAAACCGATTAAACCTAATATACCTTAGACAGAAAGTCCTTCCTTAAGAAGTTATAGGGCCTTAAAGTTCAATTTTTTATTTTTTCTTTTTACTGTAATTTCCACAAATCTCAAGATATTTCTTTCAAATTTGGTACACTTACTTAGTATTATGCAATACAGTGACAGAATTATTTTCATTGACCAGACTTGACCGTAAGAGGCACTTAACCTACTACGGAAATCTTATATTAGCTCTAACTTTGTTATTAGTAGAAAATTGTAAAATTTTAGGTTATTTTCTGAAAGAGGATTAAAAATTACAAAAATAAGGTACTCTTAGTTCATACGCGTAAAGGCAACCGTTTGCCTTAAAATGCTTGTCCCAAGTTTTGGGTTGTAACGACGTGCAATTATTAGGTGGCCATGATCACAAAAACAATGGGTAGTGCTTGTAACCTACAGTAAAGAACAATGCTAAGTCAATTAAATACTTTGGTGTTATAGAAATTGTATTTTTAAGTTCTGTTTTGTGTTTACGAAAATGCCTCGACATTCGTTATGGCGACGCATTTTCGTTGACTTAGCATGTGTTTATTTGCCTATGCTATCG
>JABXWE010038587.1:0-11156 GCA_014611495.1 Limonius californicus
TTGCAAATACAATTTGCGTTTGACATGAATTCTAGCGTTTTCTGTTGAAACTTTGAGTAACAAATTACATATCGTTTTTCCATAGAAGTAAGCTACTGGAAACTGCATGGCAAATTAAATTATTGTACTGTTATGTCCAGAGAATACTTTAATTAAGAATGTAAATTGTGTTATAGATTTAGAAGTTATTAGTGTTGTTTAGACAAAAACAAATAACTGTGCCCCTTAATTTCAGCAATATTGAAAAGAATCGTATTTTCAAGATTTTACAGTTTTTTTTTACCATATTAACAGTAATTTTGCTTAGTCTTGATTCAATGCAGTGAGTTACTATCTCATAATATTTACTTATATATACTTATATATTACTTCGGGTTTTAATCCTAATAAGGACAATATTTGAAAATCTATTTGATTGCTGTCGATATATGCAGTATGCTTCAATAATGCTAACTGCAATGGTAAGCGAAACGTTAACATTAATGAATTCTTCGACCACGCGGTCTAAATCCGAAAAGTGGACTTCATAGCAAAGTTATATTTAATTCAGTAAATGTTCAAAATTGCCTCAATGCACTTCCACACATTTTCTAATTCGTTTTAAAAACAATCTTCGGCTTTGAGCAAGCATGTTAGGTATAATCGATGTAGACGCCTCGTTAATTATATTTGACATCATCCTCATTTACTACCGGAGTTCGATATATTATTGCTTTAAATATACCCCAAAGAAAAAGTCTACTGGAGTGATATCGCAACTTCTTGGTGGGGATTGATGTACAGCTCTTCTTCCAATCCAATATTTTCCAAATACATTTTTTAAGTAATTCCTAGTAACTCAACTGTAGTGAGTCGAACAGCCATTATGTTCATACCATAGTTTTTGTCGTACATTGAGTTCTACAACTGGTAACAACCTGAGTAAAATGTTTTGTAGGAAATTCAAGTAACGTTGTGCAGTTAAACTATCATGGAAGACGTGTGGTCCAATAATATGGTTATTTGTTGTATCACACCAAACAATTACAGAAAAAACTCTTTGAAAATGGGTATTTATTCAGTGCGGATTCTCTTGCGAGTAATAGTGTGAGTTATGTACACTTTACTATTGTTTGAGAATTATGCTTTATTACTAAACAACAAACAATTATAAAAAATAGTCCCGGAAGTTTATTTAAAAAAAATATAAACAACTTGCGGTCTTCTCCGAGAGTGATTTTCATGCAGTTCGTGCACCAAGGTAGAACCTTATAGAGATGAAATATATATGCGTTCAGAATTCTTCTAACGGAAGTTCTACTAATATTCACATTTGCGCGTAGATCTTTTTGAGATACATGGGGATTCTCATTCACTACATCAAACACCGCTAATTCATTTTCCGTGTTGGTAGTCGTTGTGGACTACATCTTTCGAAATTAACAATAGATTTGTCCTAATTTTGGTCAAGTGCGCCTTTCTCGAAAGTGATCGTCTTTAGGTCACAAAGCGCCGAGACGTTAAGTGACGGCGGCGCTCAAACTTCGGCGGCCCATTTTGAAATAGGTGGATGGTAGCAGCACAAAAAAAACAGTTTTCCACCGGATGCCATTTCCGTTCCGAAAAGCGTACAGGATTTTGACGTTTTTCTGATACATTTTCCGAGTATTGTACTTTTCAAATTGGACGGGTTAGGGTAATAAGGCTTGTGCCATTGGAAAAGGCAACGTGAATATTACTTGTAGCATGGAATCGTGCGGATCGGATATGCAGTCTGCCGCCAGGGGACACGAAATTATTTTCGATAAATTGCTGTAACTCCGGAACCGCGATACTTAGCGAGATGGGCTAGGGTGTGGTAGATGTGCCTTTCATAGTTATATACGAGGGTATAAGTGCTGACTTCAGCCCGAAACCTTTCAAATTGACCTAACCTCAATAAAGGCATTTCTGCATGGTCTCTATCGGTTGCTATGGCAACGGGGTCGGTCCACTTTTGCAAGTACCCCGAGAGCATTTGCCGGTACTACATATTGGGTCACGGGCTAAGTTTATCCTCCCGTTCACGAATGTGCCTATCCATCGCACAACATTGGAATTTATATATATTGGAAAGTATAAAATTATCGTCATTATGACTGTTGTCGAGGCGCCGCTAAAAACAACTGCTAATTATATTTATATGAAACATAGGAGGATATCTTCCAATTTCAATAAAACAAACCCGACATCAATAGCTTCTTTAACGCTTCTTTTAACGATAATTACTATTATTTAAGCGTTTTATTGGTTAACATGGTTACTGTCGAAGTACGGAGTCTAAAGCAGCATTATAGAAGGCAGCTTATAAAATTGCTCTTTCTTTCCTCACTTCACTCGATTTTTCCACAGTCTCATGTTTCTTTCTCCAAATCCTCTCTTATTTTTAATTTCCTCTTCCCTTCTGTATTTCCTCCCCCTCATTTCGTTTTTCTTTCGCTATTTCTCTCTCCCTCGTCCCCTTTCTTCGACCCTATTTGCTCCCATTACCTCTCTTTCCCTCCTTTAACCATTGTTATTTCTGCTAACGCCTTTGTCCTTTTCCCCTTCCTCATTTCCCTTGGTCTTGTTTTCCCCTCGTAACCCCCTCTACCACCAAGTCCACCCACCCATTGCTCTCTCTTCTTCTTTCCTTTCTTTTTCCGCCTCGTTCTTTGGCCCTTTCCTGTTTTTCCTTTCACAGGGCGAACCATCGTCATTCTAGCGGATGCTGGGGTAAGAAAATGTAACTATTTTCCAATAATGTTTCAAGAAACCAAAAATCACTGCTCTTAACGTTTGAATAAAGTCAACATATGCTTTTACAGTACTTGTTATTAAACAGTGCAATTATAATTATTAAATTAATAAATGAATATATTACGGCGCGATGGGTAATATTTATTCTAATTTAAAGTAGAAGTAGGAGAAAAATATCACCTATTTCGTTTAAGAAAAGTATGTCATGAATGATAAATCTTGACTGTAGAGCAGATAAGAATTAATTATAACTTTTAATTGCATTGTCATTAAAGAAGATAAAGTGCGGAACATAATTTACAAACTACACACTAAAATAGCTGAAAGTTTAAATCTTCGTTTCTAGGCTACAAGCTATAAGGATTAAAACTGTCTCGCTCTTATGAATAATTACAGAAGCATTAATTTAATAATTATACTCAATGTTTACAATATGCTGAGTACGTAATTTAAAGTATGTATGATAGATAAACTGATCGATAAGCTAGTAATTATATAAGTATTAAGTCATATTTATGCTCTAGTTTATTTGATAATTTACAACCTACTTCACAGAAAGTATTAAGTAAATATCAAGATGCGTCCACTGTCACTCGGGGCATTTTGGCTGGAACCGTTGTATGATTTTCAATCTTGCTGGCTTAGAATATCTCAATAACTGGACTTTTTAGGATCAGAGCATTTGAGCATGGTTTTATATAATAGCAGTTGGTTCTCGTTGATAATTATTATGTTAATGTTGTCATGTTAATGTTTTTATGTTAATTATGATATGTTATGTGCACACCCCAAGTTAGCCTTTTATCGAAGAGTTTTCCAAGATATCTCCACTGCACTGTCTTTTCTGTTTCACGGTATTGGGATGTTGTTTATATCTATATTAGGTTTATCATGTGGTTACAGTATCGTGAATATCTTTGTTTCACATTTATCTACATTAATATTTATGCACCATTTGTTAAACCACTAGTTTACTGGCTCAATAAGGGACGATCTAAATATCTCCAAACTAAAAATCTATTATACTATTATCAAACCAGTGCGAACATATGGATGCAAAACCTGGACTATCCTAAAAGAAGACGAGAAAAACCTAAGAATTTTTGACCGTAAAATATTGAGAACTGTATACGGCCCAACACAAAATAAAGATGGAACGTACAGGATTAAAATGAACTAGCAAACTTCATACACAAAGCCGATATAGTACGATACATAAAGGCGCAGAGAATAGCATTGCTTCAAAACATACAAAGAATGGAAACCAATAATAACGTCAAAAAAATAACCTTATGGAACTCGGAAGAAAGCAGAAACTGGGAAAGAGACGGATAAATGATGTTCAAGAAGATCTAAAACTAATGAGTGTGAAGAACCGGACAAAGAAACAGAAAACAAGGTTAGATGGAAATTGATTGTATAGGAAGCCGAAACCCAGGAACGGTTGTAGCGCTGCAGAAGAAGTTGTTAGTAATATAGTCGCTACGTTTCCGAATATGGCAGTCATGATACATAGTTTGAGGTATGTCTCTTGTATATATCAAGCAGAAAAGGAGTACAAGTACTCTTGGAGAATACCGAATTTTATGGTATAATGTATAGATAGGGCATCATTATGTTTAACTAAGAAGTTTCTATCGGAGAGAAGGGACCTCCGAAGGACGTAATATTTATTGGATAGATTGAATTGAATTGAAAATACGTTTATTCAAAAACTTAAGATATTACATGTCATTTTTATTGGTTAAATTAATATTGTGGCGGTGGACCGTTCTACGCGTTGGGCCTCTTCAGTTCTGGGCTTCGTTTCTTCATCTTCTGGGTTGACGGTATTTTGATGGGCTGGTGATGGGTTGGTGGTTGGTGTGGTGGCTGGCTGGCCTGGGCTGGTGTTTGTAGCTTCTTCGGGTATCTGTATTGTTAAATAAAAGTGTAGTGTTTTCTGTTAATTGGAGTGCTACAATGGTGGAAGAGGGGGGTAAATCTAGTGGTATACTGAAAAAAATTCTTAGAAGAAAAAAGATTGTACGTGTGCCACATTTGGGGAGTCACACGGTCACGGAGGTAGTCTGTTCACCTCATTGACAGTGGAGTGTCCTCCACTATGTTAACGAGGATTCCAGGGAGGTCAGGGTACAGGGAAGATATGAGAGCAGTAGGGGGGTGTGGGAGTTTGCTCCGGGGTTTCTTGGGAACACGGTTGACTGGGACGAGGTCACGGTTTAGGGGTCTGTGGGAGGTCATGAGAGTTTCGTTGGAGATAGGAATGCCTTGATGAAGGGTGCGAAAAATGTATTTCTGCTGGAGGAGGGTGAGGCGGTCGCATATCGGAGTGGTTTCGGTGTCGATATGGACTAAGTGGCTGGGGTGTTCTCTGTGAAGACGGAATACGCGACGGAGAATTTGCCTTTCGCATACTCCGATTTGATGGAGGAGATGGGGTTTGGTAGTGGCGTATATGGGGGTTCGGTATTCAATGACGGCGCGAATGAAGGTGTTATAGGTATGGAGGAGGGTTCGAGAGTCGCAGCCGTGGAAGCGGCCTTGGATGCGCCGAAGAAGATTGGAACGGTTTAATTGGATAGGATCGTTTGTAATTTAAATAGTAGTTTAATATGGTGCAGTTTATGAAATGCCTGTGACACGTCTAGAAATAGAGCATTGCAATGTTCCTTTCCTTCAAGGGTTTTGGCCATTTAATTTACTAATCTATGTAGAGGTGTTCTCGAAATGTAAACTGATAGTCATCAGGATGTTAAAGAAATTGAAAAATATTACTAATACTATAATGGTATAGGTACTGTGTTTAGTCAGAAACCAGAGCCGAGATAGGGAACAACATGGAGTTTGAGAAGCAATTCAATGCTAGTTGTACACTCAAATATTTGTTGCACTGTAAGAGGAATTTCCGATACGTTTGGCGCTTCTGTAGGTAGTTCTGTATTTGAAGCATTCAACATACATAATAACATCGCTATTTAGTTCTCCTTCGCTTTAACGTTTTACGCTTTACGTCTACTATTCTGATAATGTATTCTCAGCAAATCGTGAATATTTACTGCTTGATATATCTTATATAAAATTTGGCATTTCCCAGGAAAGTGGATTTTTATTTTTACGAGAATTTTGAGATACCTTTCTCAATTTGCAGTAGCGAAGCAAAGGTGTGACAATTTAAATGCCAACATTAATGAAATAAGAACCAATTGCTGGAAGAATCGTTGTTCTCACTTTAAATAGAAACTTTGTTCAGATAGGAAAAGAGAATTTTATTCTTTGACCTTTACGTCAAGACTTATAACTGGAAAACTTCAAGACGGAAATATACATGTTTCAGAACAGATTATTGAGATAAATGAAGAGGGTATGCGTCGGTATTTAAATTTACCTTTTAAGCTACATTCGTTGAATTACAAAAAATAGAAGTAATTATTATTTTATATTACTGTTTCTGTTAGGCTGAAAGGGTATTAAATATTATTTGTATTACTATTTCACGAATACCATTTAGTATGTGTATAACTTCTCTTATATATTAAATGTAAAAGGTATCTTAAGAAACGATAACATGTTTCCAATCTTGCATCATCAATCATATTCAGATGAAATTTAACAACATTCAATTCAATTCACTTTCGCGATTTTATTATGCTTGGGAATATTAGAAAAGGGTCATTTCCATAAGCTGCAGAGCGTAAAACCTCTTTTATGCGCTTTTAGTAGCCAGTTCGGTAAAGCGACAAGGCACTTACTGCTTGTGGGCGAGAAGTTCTTAACTTAGAAAAGCAAATTTGAGTGATCGCAAGAACAACTTTAAAAGTATGCACTTAAACAGCTCATTGGAAAGTATGTTATTATAACTACATTTAAGAATCCAATATTAACATTTGGAATTCTCGTATTTCCTATTTAATATACATGACAGGCAGATAGTATTTAGGAGTAATTGTTTCCAACTGCAATAGTGTCAATAAGGTTAAAGCTATTTTAAAATGCAAGAAGCATATTATAATAAGTAGCGGCTTAAATCTTAGAAGATCTTTTACGATGATGTTTCGTTTTTCCGTTATCATGTTTTGAAAATATCTCAATTATTTAAGAATTAAGAATTCCATTTCTCAGTCTGTATTATGTTTAAAATTTGATTTAAAAATTAAGTGTATACGATAAGCTGCATAGCGGAGCACTGCGAACGTCGATAAAACCATATTCGTGGTGCAGAACTATCCGCGCTGGCTAGTATACACATGGGTGGGCCAATACATTGGCATATGCAACCGGTCGTGCTTCGGAGGGCACGTAAAGCCGTGGGTCCCGGTTGTCATACCAACATATTTGACAATCACAAACCATGTATTAGCGCTTCTCTTCCATGTTCGGCGAGTTGGACTAGCTCTTGCTCGGCATACGTTCATAGAGGTATTTATCACCTATTGATTGTAGGTAATTAACAAACTTAAACAGGGAGGAAGAATAAGTATTTTCTATGGAATTAAAGTTATTTCTTGTCGTTACATAACATAGAATTGGAAGATAATTAAATTTTTGGTTTGCAAGAAGTGTCTATACACAAACAGTCGTCTAAAGTTAATATCAAATACCAAAAGCATCAAGTACATCAAGCTGGAAGAAACAGTAGAATTGTACAAACAACAATACACTCCAGAAGAGATGAAGTGATAATAAACAAACTGAGGGTAGGACATGCCAGAATGACACCCAAATACGTGACAAAAAAGAAGAAAAATCGTAGTGCAACTTATGCAATTAACAAATTACTGTTATGTGCGTGAACCAAATGGCGGAAACTTCAGAAAACATGAAACCTTAGGAACAACATTGGCAAAGTGTTAAAAAGTATAAAGGTATACCAGCAAATATAATCAATCATTGTGGTGCCAAAAACCCTGAACTCTATAAATAAAAAAAGGATATCTGTATGGTTGATGATGGCTGATCTTCTATTACATAATTTTTAGATCAGGTACAACTGTAGCCAAGTTATCCAAATTGGCAATATTTTATTGGAGAGAATATTAAAGAACTGTTTTAATTTTCATGCGTATTAGATCCACTTAAACTGCCAGAGAAAGATAAGTATGCTAGATTTATTTTTCGTGTTAAAATTCAAATTCATATGGAAGGGGTTATCTGTATTATTTTGGCTTCTCATAGGCCAATACATTTGTTTTTACTGTATTAATCTACATGTTGTATACAAGTACTAACATTCTAATATCATTTAATGATTGCTGTACTTCTTCACTATGGCATAATCATCCCATTTCAATTTACATCCTTGTACTTTCCTGTTTGCCTTCTTTTTCGTTTTCTGTTAGTATTGTTAGTAATATTTGTATCTAGTATATTACATATGTAAGTCATATAAATATTACACTAGATATATTACACACACGCAAAACATGTATCTATATTTCTATATAACTTAAGAAAGGAACTGTAAAATTTCCACAGAAACATAATAATACAACAAATAAACTAGCACATGAAAAATGGGTTTATATTTGTTTACAGAAACATGTATCGCAGTATGTATTAATTAAATAAAGTATAAAAGAAAAATTGTTATGGATTCCACATTGCGTACACGAATGCCAGTAGGATTACATGCATGGCATAAATAGTAAGATTCATTGCCGGTTTATCAAAAATCTAATCTAGTCGTGTTTATTGATAAATTTGCATGAGTTGCATTGTAGTTGCAATAATTAAGGAATTATGTAAATTTAAGCGTGTGGGATATTTCATCCCATTAAACGCAATACATAAACATGAAAGCGTCAATATTAATTAGTATACACGTAGCTCAGTGAACATAAGACGTTTCAGACCATTATTCAGCATATATGAAGTTGTAAACGCGCAGCTTTACATAAATCCCAACACAATACAGTAACAAAAGGAAACATAATAAAAGTAGAATGTAGGCCGTGCTCCCTAGGTAGGCAGTATAATACTGTCATTGTACAGCTGTGGTTATACAGCAATGTTACGATCATGGCGTATCGATTCTCAACCGTTTGTAGTATGTTAGTAGGTATTTGATTCAAATAATGCTATACCTAACTAGGTCTTATTTTATTCCACCATTAGCGATGAATGTAATTAACTCCATCAGTCATGAATACACAATAGCTGTCTAAGAAGTGCTCTTTGATATATTAAACATTGTCTTATGCGTGTGTTTAATCTATAGCCTACATTACAGTTTATACAAGTATTACTTGAATTTATCATTTAAAAATTGTCATTTAAGAGTCGGAATGTATGTGCAGAGTTACTTAAATTTCTTGTAAAATTTATCGGAAAAAAATTCAGGCAGCTCACAAAATTGGGCAATTATGCTATGGGTACCAGGACACTATAACATACAGGGAAATCAGATGGCAGATTTCATGGTCAGAGAAGGATCTTAGAAGTTAAGCATTCATCCGGATTCAACCTTAGGAATTTGCTACACTCACGATAAATTGAAGATCGAGAAATAGTCTTGATGCCAGTTTAACAGCACTTGGATTTGACAATCAAGGATAAAAGAGGCGAAGATATTTATGCAAGGACCTTCGTCATATCGTTCCAAACAGCCTTAGCAGAAAACACGTTAGGGTCGTGGTCGGCCCTTTAAGTGATCGTGACCTCTTCAGTAAACACCAGTGCCTCACAAGGCTGGTCGATGACCTCACATACGGTTTCTGTAGGAGATAGGAGTCAGACATCTATATTTTAACTGCCTGTCTTAGGTTCGTAATCCTCAAACACAAGCTCTTAGGAGCTGTTTCCTGGAACTAGAGGATATAAGCAGTGAGCCCATGATCAAGTTGCTAGACTTCAGATTGGCAACAGATCTGTATGAAGATTCAGTTGCAGTGCTAAACCAGTAGATTTAAACTGATCTTAAACTATGGAATGGTTAAACTTTGAAACCACATGCCCTAAGCATTTTAGCTATGCTTTACATTTAAACTAGGTTTACCTTACCTATTGGGTAGAAATAATTGCTGTTAACTGGTATTAACATTCTGCTAAAACAGAATTAAATTATGCCGTTTGTTCATAGACGTCTAGTAAAATGGAGAATAGGAAAAGCAAACCAAAATTGAGATATGTACAATTAAAAATATGGTTTATTGGAGATATGTAGAATCAAAAATATCGTTAAAGATGACGTTACAGAAAACTATGACTACTTTAGGGTAAAATGTCAAATTTATCTCAAATTCAGTATATGAAATTTATGTAGTCTTCTTCTTCTTCTCCTTCTCTATAAGCTAATATCTTGTTTTACTCCAGCACATCTTTCCATCTCTTTCTTGGTCTACCCGGTGATCTTCTACCCCTAGGTGATAGGTCTCCAGCTTTCTTCACTATTCTGGTATCGTCCATCCTTGATATATGGCTATTCCATTCTGATCTTCTTTTCTCGACCCACTCCTCGATCTTTTGTATTTCGTACCTTCGTCTGATTTCCTCGCTTCGTATGTGATCTCGTTTTGTTATGCCCATTATTTTTCGCAGTGTCTTCATCTCAGTTGTCTCCAGTATTTGTTTGGTCTTTATTGTGTCTGATCTTGTCTCCGCGGCATAAGTCATGATCGGTCTTATGACTGATTTGTATATCCTGACTTTAGATTCTTTCCTTAGATGTTTATTATGCCATATTGTGTTATTCAAGCAGGCTCATATTTTTGTTGCTTTCTGGGCCTGGTGTTCTACCTCCCTTGCCAATACTCCATTGCTTGTGATCTTGATCCCTAAATACTGTATTGACATCACCTGCTCTACCATACTTCCATTTATTTCTAATTTGCAGCGTAGCGTTCTTTGCCGATTGTTAGTGTTTTTGTCTTTTTGTCCGACACTTGTAGTCCAAAGTTTTCACAGGATTTATTGAATTGAAATACTAAGCGCTGCAAGTCATCTTCATTATCAGCAAAAAGGGTTGCGTCGTCCGCGTAACATATTAATCGAATTTCTTGGTTTCCCGTTTTATATCCGCGAGGGCATCTTTGGAGTGTTGTTTTTATTATTTCGGTCATCACTATATTGAATAGAAGCGGGCTTAGTGAATCCCCTAGTCTAATTCCTTTAGTAACGTGGATTTTGTCTGGTATTAGCCCCTTGGGAGTTTTTATTTGGGTATAATTTTCAGTGTACTATATGTTGTGTATAAAGGATATCAGTCCATTCGGCACGTTATTTTCTTGTAGCGTATCTATTACTTTTTGAAGTTGTAAGTTATCAAATGCCTTCTTTATGTCGACAAAGCAGAGGAAAGCAGGCTTATTGAATTCTAATGCTTTTTCTGCCACTTGTCTGATTACAAATATTGCATCAACGCATGACCTATTGTTTCGAAATCCCTGCTGTTCATCGCGCAG
>JABXWE010038589.1:0-24195 GCA_014611495.1 Limonius californicus
TTTGTTCTTCCGAAGAATAAACCATATTTTCTATTGTTATTAACTTTACACTTACATGTAACACCTAATTGTAGTCGTAATTATTATTAACAGCGAACTAAATTTGACAACTAATAAGAACAAACGAAACAGGTCGTTAGATCATTTGTTTTCCAATTCCAAGGCACACCATTCTTTCTAGAGATAAATTTTTGATTTCATACTTTTATTTTTGAAATCCTGAGCAAACTAACAAAAATAGATAGGACAACCCATACATATTTGAAATCAGCAAAAAAAGAGCTTTTTAATGAGCCTATGGCCAACTATGATTGCCATTGAAATAGAAGATGTTGGTAACCCTACATATGTACTATAAGGACTATTTCTATCTGATTTTGTTGTTGGAATGTTGATCAAATGAAAATATGTTAAGGTGAATATTCTTCTAATAAAACTGTGCTTTCAATAATTCTAGGTCACTATCATAACTTTAAGTTGGCGAAATATGGCATGACATATTACTGAAAAGTAATTAGCCCACCACACATTCATTTCGTCCCTATCAAGCTACTTTGGTACAAGAGCTGCTTGAAAGTGACTCCCGGAGAAGATTGCAATTTGGCACTTTCTTTCAAAATCAGCTCTTCTTCTTCTTCTTCTTCTTCTTCTTCTTCTTCTTCTTCTTCTTCTTCTTCTTCTTCTTAGAGTTCTCTCCTATACCTGTGTTGCGCTTTTAGAGTGCAGACATAGAGGATCTACAGTTTAACGTGGGCTCCAAACCATGGGAAGTGTGAACACTTCTACTCCAGAGAAGATTTACTAAGCAAAATACCTCGCTGGTTTGCCACTGCCTTGCGAGGGAGAACGGCCGTTAAAAATCCGATGTTCCGGTACTGGGAATTGAACCAAGGATATTCAGTGTAGAAGTTTAACGCGCTAACCTCTAGCCCACGGCCGCTTCCAAAATCAGCTACTTTAGGATATTTTTTTGAATTGTGAATTGTTTAGCCATCAAGCGAACTTCTCAAACAATGGTGAAGTGAATAGGCAAACTTGCACGAGCATCCGCTTTGGTTCCGTGTTTTCCATTTCCAAAGTTATTTCTGTAACCACTAGTGAAACATATTCGGTAACCATATTATTACAGCACTCTTCTTCCATTAAAATTTAACAGAGTTGTTGAAAGATTTAGAACTCAATGTACGACAAGAACTTTAATACCAACATGATACATGTTTTGCTGACTAAAGTTTCATTATTGGAAATTACTGTAATAATGTATTTGGAGGAAATTGGATTGGGAGAGGGGCTATGCATCTTGGTCACCATGAAGTCGCGATATCCCTCCACTAGACTTTGAAATATATATCGAACTCCGGTAGTAAACGAACATGGTTTACAAAATAGAATCATCGAGGCGTATACATTAATTACACCTGACAGGCTTACTCGAGTTCAAAAGTTCAAAATAACTCGCAAATAAGTGGAAGGCAACATTGAAGTCCAATAACTTGACATTGGACTTCAACTGTTGATTTGGTGAAGAACATATCTGTAGGGTAACAACAATATAACAACTTAACAGAAAGCAGCGATCATCCATATCTATATTACAGAAAATTCAATATTCTTGGTTTCTGTATGTTTGTTGGGTTGCAAGGTTGCGTCAACTACTGTTAAGAGAGGATAACGTAACTTGCCCACGCTGTATATATAGAGTTGGACAACCATAAGAAGTACATGACGACTCACCGAAATTTGACCAGGAAACTGTAGTCAACTCATGAGCAGCTGCGTAGGTTTTATTGTACTGTTGGGGTACTTCTTTTTTTTTCTTTCTTAGCGTTTTACATTCGTTTTGAATGCACGTCTATTCAAGTTCTCGCCATCGTTTTCTGTTATTTGCTGTTTGTATCCACGCAAGGTTAACTGTTCGTTTTAGATCATACACTCTTGGTCTTTTGAAAGTGTAGGGACTCCATACGAATACGACTTTACTCCATCGTTCTGGATCGCTTCTTGCGATTTTAACTTCGTAGTCTTCTGCGTTACATCAGTCACTTCTGGGGTCTGTCGTATTCGTTCCATGTTGTGTAGTTCTTAAGTTGTTTATATTATAAATTGGTTCAAAGAAAATTCTTAAAATTTATATCTTTGATAATCAAGATGCTTATAAATATCATGGTAGGGAATTGGGTCTTGGAGATGTGAAGGGTTGATGTAATTTTAAGTCATATTAAGTTGATTCGTGAAGGGATTAATCAGAATATTCTAGGAAGGAATATTAATCCCAAGAGAGCTCTTAGGAGAAGTATTTCTTTGAATTTTTTTTATTAGTTCTAATTTTTTTGTTATTAGCTTTATTTATGCGTTGTGTATTGGTCCAATTTTCAGCTCCGTAACACCTTACCGGTAAAACGCACATGTTAAATACTTTAGTCTTCAGGTCTATGGGGATATTTCTATTTTTAGTATGAAACGGAGCTTTCCGAAAGCTGTCCACGATTGAATTATGCTTCTTTGTATTTCTATTGTTTGATTGTGTCTTCCCAGCACTATATTTTGTCCTAAATAAATGTATTCTTCTACTTTTTCTATGTTTTTATTTTATAGCTGAATATTATCCTCTCCTTCATTACGCATAACTTTTGTCATTTAAAGATTGATTTTTAGTTTAATTTTTTCCGATTCTTCGTTTAATTCTTCCAACATTTCTTGTAGTTCTTGTCGAGTTTTGGCATGAATTATTAAGGTGTTTTCCGTTAATGTTTATTCCTTATCCTGACCAATTTATCTTTTTGAAAACATCTCCAAAGCAAGTATAAACAGCTTTGGTGATAAGCTATCCCCCTATCTTCTGCCTCTTCTTAAATGTATTTGATTGCTTTTTTGTGGATGTGATATGTTGCCGTAGCTTTTTCCGATATTTCTCACACTAATTGGTTCTATCTGCTGTTAATTCTATAATTTTCTAGAGTTTTTTGTATGACCCAGAATTCAATTGTAACGAAGGTCTTTTCGAAATCAATGAATCCGACGTATATTGAATTCGTTACGCTTTTCTATTAGTAACTTCATAGTTAGCAAATGATCGGATGTGGAATACCCTTTTCTAAACGCCGCTTGTTCATTTGATTGATATGAGTCTAGTTTCTTAGTCAAGCGGTTAGTAACTATTTTGGTTAGCAGCTTGTACATATGTGACAGAAGGCTAATTGGTCGATAATTTTCTAATTTTCAGTTACTTCTTTTTTATACAATATAACTGCCTTATCGTTGTTCCATGCATTTGGGATCTTGCCGTGTTGAAGGCATTCGTTTAATAGTTTTGTTATTATTGTGATTAACTTATCCTCCCTTCAGTTATCATATTCGTGGTTACTTCGTCATTTCCTGGCGCTTTATTTTTCTTCACATCCTTCACAACTTTTTCTACTTCTTCTTTCGTAATTTCAGGTAGTTCCTCCGATTCTACATTTTTGTGGGCGGTTTTGTTTGTGTCTTATAGCTTTTGCCACTTTAGATTCATATAGATTTCTATTAAACTCCTCTACAGTTTCTAATATTCTTTATCTATTTGTTATAATATCTCCTTCTTTGTTCATTAGAGAATGTATATGTTTTTGTTCTGGATTCGGTCTCAGGCATTTCATGTTTTTGTTTCTCTCTGTTACGTCTTCAATTTTTTCTTTATTTATTGTTTTCTGAAATTCCTTATTGTTCTTCTTATTAATTTATTAAGTTCCACGTATTCGATCCTACCTTTTTCATTGTTGTTTGTTTAATTTTCTTCGTTTTTCGATTAACTTCTTGGTATCGTCATTAATTTCTAAGGTTTTCTATGATTGTTTATGTTTATGGTTTTACTTCTACTGCCTTCTCTTATACTTTCGCTTATTGCTGACGTAACTTGTTCGTTAGTTAAATCTATATTGATCGAGAGTTGTTCGTGAATTTGTATAACTTCCAGTTTTCTTTCTATGGCTGTCTTCATATCGATGCCCATTTCTTTTAATGCGTTGTATCTACTTCCTAATACTTTCTTTTGGTGTACCTGTAGTCTTTGTAACGTTTTGTTTATGATTACTTTTGCGGTCCGCATCAAATGAATTTAACACTGGAACATCTTAAATAATACGTTTATCGACGTCCGTTTTCGATTTCTATTCTTTCTGAGAAAGGAATTCTTCATGGGGTTGATTGTTTATACGGGGAGGGCTGTTACAGCCCTTGACACTACGGCCTCTTGGGCCTATTGTGCATCCCCTTCTGTCGCTAGTCGCTGTCAAGTAGATCCATCCCCTTTATCAGGTCTAAAAGTTTGTTGATAAGACTGGCTTGCAGTTATGTATCGTTGGGATTAGTGCCCTCAAAGTCTTGATATCTTCTACGAGCTAAGGCTTGGCATTGGAATATTATGTGGGAGGCTGTTTCCTCTTCCTCACCCCACAGCCTGCATATAGGATCTTCATTAAATAGCCCTATGTTGTGGAGGTGTTGCCTGAAGTGCCAGTGTCACGTTAGGAGTCCTGTCACTACTCCAATTTGAGTCCTACTAAGTCGTAGGACTGTTTTGGTAAGCTTGTGGGGGTGGTTATCATTACAATAATATTCCTTGCTTCCTTCCTTCCTATTAACTTGGATAATTATAGCCGTTGATGATTATGCGTTTTCATTTTACTAAAAATAAATCCGTCCTTCAGTTTGCTAGAACGTAGGGTAACTTTGAAGCCGTGAAGTCCTTGAGCTCGTTTTTCTAACTTTCAATAAATACTAATTAAATTAATTGAAGCTTTGAGAACACTGTTAATTTAAAGTCATTCAAAGACTAAATTAATAATTAGTAACATCAGGCTGCACACCGTGAGGGCTGTCTAGCTTTATCAAAGTTGTAAGAAAACCAGTAATTATCTCAATGTAGTTGGATAATCAAAGGATTATTTTAAATACCGCTACCTCTTTTATTAGTATTCTAAAAATACTGAATATTATTTTAGGTGAAATTGTACTTTATCTCCAATATATCCAGTAACGAAAATGTATACCAGTATTTGCAATTTTTTATGGAAAACGCAAACAAGCATTAACGCTGAAGCGGGAATGTTACCTTTTTGCTTTCGGAAGCTGTTTGTTATGTTTACACAACCACGTACAAATTTTGGATGTTCAAATGTAGGATGAATCTTGTTGTATTAAACCCACATGAAATTATTCCATACAATTTCACCCTAGTAAATGGAACATTTGGGGTATACAAATCTAAAAATCGTTAATGTGTAGTATCTAGATATTGTACTGCAAAGCTCAGTACAATTTGCAAATACGGAATATAATAATTTGCAGTTAACCGACAATGTGTTTAACGGGCGTATATAGGCTATACATGGAATTAGAAATGATTCAAGTAGCCCTTCTAACGAAGATTTAGTTTAAATTAAAACCGTACGACCATACTATCTAGTATTCTAGATAATATGTTAATAGATAATTGTTTAAACTAAACTACTCACAAATGAATAGGGAAGTAATATAAAGCACACATGTTTTTAATTGGCGGCTAATGGTCATCTATTATTGATAATTAGAGGAAGCAGCAATGTTCGATGTTAAAAAACAAAAAACAATCAAATCCAGTTGTCCAGTTGTTTAACCGTATTAGTGTCAAGTCGAGTTTGTGTGCTTGATTGAATAATTTTTCCTGTCTACTTAAGATCTTTTTTGTTCATTGTTTTGTTATTCGTGTGTTACTTGTGTGTTCTTAATAATAAACAACAATGCAGAAAAACCATTTAACAATAGAACAACGAAATGTAGCCGTTGCTATCCACCAAAGAGGAGATCACCAGGTCGATATTGCTGATATGTTAGGAACAACGCGGAGCGTAATTTCACGTGCCCTTTCGCGCCTTAGAGAAACAGGTACGACTGCAAGAAGGCCTGGAAGTGGATCTTTTCGCATCACAGCACCCCTTTTCAACTGCCGACATCTACAGCAAGTGCTCCAGAATGCCACAGAAAATCGAGTCTCCGACCAAACCATGCGAAATCGATTGTTTGAGGTAGGACTTACCTCACACTGCTCCCGGAGAACTCAAGGCTCAACGAAGACACCGGGTGGAATGGTCAAGACGTAGGCTTCAAGAAGCCACGCTGTGTGATAATATACTATTTTCGGACTTCTCCAGATATTGTTTCAGCAATGAAAGTCAGCGACAAGGAGTGTATCGTAGTGCCGGGCATCGTACCATACCTCAGTATACCCAACCAGATGTTGCCTTTGGCGGTGGTGGTCTTATAGTATGGGCTGGAATTTCTTTAGGGTGGCGTACTGACCTCCATATCTTTAATGGTACACTCACAGACCAACGTTAGGCACAAGAGATCATTATCGACCATGTTCTGAACCGCCGCAACGCTGTTGGATGTTTTGGTTTTGTTTGTACAGAGCAGCTATTACTGCCAGAGGAGGTGCCACGCGCTGTTAGAATTTAATAAATTTAATTTAAGTGAAAGGAGACAATAACGATTTTCATCACAATACTGTTAAATTTCTTCTTTAAACGTACCTTTGTTGTAATTTTCATGTTCATTACTAAAAAGACGTTACATTTTGTTGTTTTGGTAGTTATTTATTATAAATACAATCTGTGTTGCCTTTAAATGTGTTACACTGCAATATCCTTATTCATTTTTGGGTATTTTATATTCAATCTTACCACAACAATGAGATTGTTGCAAGCGGTAATTTTAAGGCAATTTTAAATTCCACTATAAAAATTAGTATTACTAATCAATTTTCTCGCTAATGTTATTAATAAATAAATTATCTCTAGATGTAAGTGATGTGCTTTGTAAATATGTGCAACTGCACGTAAATGACTACTCTTGGTAATTTCCTCGCGGTGATGTAATCCAAACTTATATTGTAACAATTATGTTATTATATACCCTAAAACTGTACTGGTCCCTTATATTACACGCACACGCAAAGACTTACGGATTAGTAAAAACAGACAAAAGTTGCAACTTGCGCTGATTTTGTTCATACTTTTCGCAACTATGTACATTTCCTTACCCGTAATGGCACTGGTAATGAGTCGGGCGTGTATCAGTAGAATCTTTGACAAAACGCCAGAGAATGCAGTGGAATGGAAAATCATCGTTCAAATTAAAAACTTTTATTTGCAGAAATCTAGATACAGAACCAGCAATTAAGTTTTTGATGAACGGAATGCGATCGATACAGAATAGAACAAATAGTAAATGCTGTATTCTATGTTGAAGTGATGAAGAGATTGTTGCAACGCTTTCTCATACGCTACACACAATTTCCAAAAAAAAAAGGTTTCTGTTGCATGACATTGCATCTGCCCATTCTGTACTTACTAAGCAGCAATGAATTTATAAATATCTATATAGCATTGCCTAAATCAGTTTAATAATACAAGCAATATAGAAACGCCGGTAACATTACCGCATTCTTTTAATATACAAAGTGTTTGGTATACTTGCCACCGTGACACATATCTACTCACCAACTCGTCAGAATTATTTTTTTTCTAAACTGCATTATATATAAACTAAAGAAGATTTTGTAAACTTCAATTGATTACAAATTGTTTAATCGCAAGCAATTACATTGCTTTAATTCAACACCTACCTCGTCAAGTTTCGTTTACAGCATTTTCTACAATTTCATGATCTCACACTGTTAAATGTTTAAATAGATGAAAAACACATAATATTCCTCAAGAGACTAGATAAAAGAACTATAAGGCACTATTTAAAAAATTTGTTGATGACTTGATCACAAAAACAGCGTCACTGAAAAATAGTTATCATTAGATTGTAGAAATGAACTTCCATTGAATAATATACAGGGTTTACTGGGACTAAAAAAAATTAAAAACCCTTTTTAAAACAGATTGTACAAATCAACATTGTCGTCAGCTGACCAAACGGCTTGAAGGGGCCGAAGTAAAATGATTTCACTTCTTAGAAGAAACCGTAAACAGTAGACAAACTTACAGCGTCTGCTACCTGCTCTAGACACATTTACTAATATAATCGGGGTGATTAAGCATAAACATTAAAATTTTGACGTTGATATATTATGAAAACAATCAATCAAATCCAATCTTGCTATTGTCACTTTTACGTTATTTCCTACTATAACTTAGTCCAGCATATTCTCAATGCGGAATAATTGTTTTTATGCAGAATTGCAATGGAGGGATTCTGATGTCAAGTAGCGAATGTTCTAGGAAGAACGCATTCCTGTCTAATGCCATCTCGTCAGCCGACGACGATATAATTATTACAACTCACAGTATATACAAATAGTACTTATTCCTTGCAACACTGATTACAAAATAGAAGTATCTGGATATTTGGACGAATTTTAGTTTATATTTGTAGATATATAATTTGTAAAGGCACTTGTCACCATTCCATATGATTTTTCTTCTTTTTTCATGTGCTACAAGAAATACAAAAGAAGATTTAAAAATAAGTTGTGTATATGGTTTTTCAAAGTTCTTCTGCATGTTGCGACCATACATAAGATTGGAATTAAAACTACTTTGACTATGGATTAAAGCAAGAAACAGTTTATTGTAGTTTTCAAACAGTATAAATTCTTAAAAACAAAACTTAAATAACTTAAAAAATAATATCTAAATTACCAACATTAGTTTAATTTGCCGTTTGTTCAAGATTTGAAATAGCATCACTTTATGTCAAATATTGAAACTACCTTCATTCAAAGTATATACGTCATTAAATAAAAATTTCGAAAGTGCACACGTCAATTTAAATCCCTGTAATAGGATCAGTCTAATAGATCAGACAAGCAGAAAGTTTAATAATTATAATAGGTAGATCAATTAAGATTAATTATAACAGCTTTATCTTACGTCTTTATCTACTTTTGCTTTTATATACATATGTACATCAATATAAAGTACTAAAATAGGGATCATTATACTTTGATTATCATCATTTCTCAAGAAAAAACACCGTGCATATGTAAATCCGAGCGCTAGCATGTACATTGTACAACTCTCATACGTTCTGTATAAGTGGTTGCATAACTCGTATTTTTTCTATGGTCAAATTGATCACATATTTAATTTAAAATATGAAACTGCATACGTATAACACATGTTCAGAATGTTCTCTGCTATTATTTATGTATTCACTTATTTACTTTTTGAACCCGGTCTAGATCACGTTGGTTATTCTGGAATAATCCATGTGAAGTCTTTCTTATTCTCTATTTCAAATCTGCTATATTTTCCGGTGTTGTTTCTTATGCGCTCTGTTCAAATCTATTTCACAGAAAAAATGTAATACTAATTAGTATTTTTTGCAATAATAATATTAATAATAATATACGTCTGATATAGTAATATGGAAGCGCCCCATCATGCTAGAACCACAAATTTTATTGTATTTTCAACGGAGTGTTTGCTAATATCACTATGAAGTTTCTACTGCTACTACTAATAAGCATAACGAACTCTCCATGAAAGCAATAATGACATTTGATGAGCTTTTTTTATTGTCTTATTGGTCGGAATCTATCCTGCGATTTTAATCCACATAGTACGAAGTTTTCACATTTTTACGGCAACTCGATTTTTCATAAAAATATAACTAGGTATCTCGAAAATGATTCCGTTTATCGATTTCTAACAACAGTATCTGTTTTGGGAATTTATGCGTGCCAAATAAGAATATTTTGTTAAAAGTTAGAAAAACAAAATAATGCAAAAGGTATTGTAGAAAATAGCACCTGATCCTCCTACTTGAGACGCCTCTGAGGTGCACTTATTAAAACGAAATTGGGCTAGATCCTGCAATCTTAATGAGTAAATATGCACATCAAATTTCAAAACGTGAATCCAGCTATTACCAAAATTATAAGCGGAAAAGTGATCGAAAAAGTTGTACCTTCGAAGGTTGTAACTCCGTAACGAAGCATTTTCGGACCCTTGTTTATGCCAACTTTTTTCTTCTTTTGATATACAGAACTAGCTCCCATAGATTGGACAAGCATTTTAAATACACCCTGTATAAGAACTGAAATACATAATAAACGAGAGCCTGCTATTTTACTACATATCTACTAGACTTAGCATAGAATACAAATACTAGTAGTAAATACATGTTAAGGTAAATTAAACAGAAATTGTCTATACTATATAAAACTAATAGTATATTATACACCAAGGTAGAAAAGTCTGCTATTATAGCCCGAGGGCTAAGTTTAGATCCCGAGGCGCGTAGCGCCGAGGGATGTAAGGCCCGAGGGCTATAAGACTTTTCTACCGAGGTGTATATACTTTTCTTTTCACTACTAGTAACATAAACTCTTATAATTGTCAATTTAATGACTATTTTAACTTAAACCTGTATTTATTTCAAATTATAAAACAAATGGCCGTTTTCTGTTTTGTTGGTATGACAGTTGTTTGAAAATTGTTAATAAATTTTGACATAAAAGTTAAAATAATATTAATCTATGCGTTATTTGCCTTGTTAAATCATCATTGGTATTCAGAAATATTGTTTTTAAGCACTGGTTTCACCTAAAATACTGAAATTGTTAACAATTTTCTCTTTTTAACGTTGCGTTGTTCTGCCATCGGCGAAATTTATATTGACCCACTTCTCATTTGTTACGGCGCGAAAAACGTATATTCAAATATATCAAAGATTTTAAAATTAAATTAATTGTTTTAAACAACGATTTCAATGCATAAAATACCATTAAATAGAATTTCCCCATAATACTTGATCGTGCTATAACAAAATTCTCTTTGAAATGGTTACAGGATACTCAAAAAATATAAATTTGTTCATTATGCACCAGTGGTTAATAATGAAAAATTATTTACCTGTCACTGCGCCAAGGTAGAGAAATTGAATTTCACGGCATTCTAATATGTGTCAAAATGCTACGCCATATTACTAGTAGTGAAAAAAATATATTATTTATACGCGATATTGTTAATTATATTAATAATAAGCGGCTGATGTCTGGCTCGTTGGTCTAGGGGTATGATTCTCGCTTTGGGTGCGAGAGGTCCCGGGTTCAAATCCCGGACGAGCCCAAATTTTTTTAGGTTATAGTTGTCCACATTTTAGTTTTTTTACTTTTACTTTATAACAACAATTTCTATTTACGGCCCTTTATTTTGACACAAAAATTATATTTATGTATAACGTCGTATTGTTTCTACTTGAGTAGCTTATCTAGTAATACATATTTTCAAATGATAACGCTCAATATAGGTGGGCTATAATGAATATCAGCAAGCATAACAAGATCGTTGATGTAGACTCTAGGGGTGTGATTTTTGCTTAGGAAGCGCGTGCTCCCAGGTTCAAATCCCTAACAAGCCCCTATTTTGTTTATATACACATCTAAAGATCATCCTCAAGGAATGGTACACGACTAAAACGTTATATCACTGGCTCGTTGGTCTAGGGGTATGATTTTCGCTTAGGGTGCGAGAGGTCCCGGGTTCAAATCCCGGACGAGCCCAAGATTTTTTTTTAATTAAGCCGTTATAGACTCTTCAAGGTGAAGGTAGTCGATTAAGGCGTTTTATAACAAGATCCTTGATCTAGACTCTAGGGGTATGATTTTTGCTTAGGATGCGCGAGCTCCCAGGTTCAAATCCCTAACAAGCCCCTATTTTGTTTATATACACATCTAAAGATCATCCTCAAGGAATGGTACACGACTAAAACGTTCTATCACCGGCTCGTTGGTCTAGGGGTATGATTTTCGCTTAGGGTGTGAGAGGTGCCGGGTTCAAATCCCGGACGATCCCAAGATTTTTTAAATTAAGCCGTTATAGACTCTTCAAGGTGAAGGTAGTCGATTAAGGCGTTTTATAACAAGGTCGTTGATCTAGACTCTAGGGGTATGTTTTTTGCTTAGGATGCGCGAGGTCCCAGGTTCAAATCCCTGACGAGCCCGTATTTTGTTTATATATACATCTAATGATCATGGTACACGACTAAAACGTTCTAACACTGGCTCGTTGGTCTAGGGGTATGATTTTCGCTTAGGGTGCGAGAGGTCCCGGGTTCAAATCCCGGACGAGCCCATAATTTTTTTTAAATTAAGTCGTTGTAGCCTTTTCAGGGTGAAGGTAATCGGTTAAAGTGTTTTATCACAAACTCGTTGATCTAGACTCTAGGAGTATGATTTTCGTTTAAGATGCGCGAGCTTCCTGGTTCAAATCCCACACAAGCCCCTATTTTTTTAATATATACTTCTAATGGTCATTCTCAAGGGATGGTACACGATTCAGCCCTTCTATTATGAACTCGTTGCTCTAGGTATATAATTATCGCTTAGGGTGAGAGACACTTCGGGTTCAAATTACGGACGAACTCATAATTAGTAAAAACATCCAATGGCAATTTTCAAACGAATGATACATTATTAAGCCTTTTTATCACTGACTCATTGGTATGGGGGTATGATTTTCGCTTAGGATGCAAAAGGTCCCAGGTTCAGATCCCGGACGAGGCCATAATTGTTATATTAACTAACCTTGATAGACCTCTTCAAGGTAATAGTACAGGAGTAAATTGTTCTATTACTGGCTCGTTGGTCTAGGGGTATGATTTTCGCTTAGGGTGCGAGAGGTCCCGGATTCAAATCCCGGACGAGCCCATAATATTTTTTCTTAAATCTTGGTATACTTTTCAAAGTGAAGGTAAACGATTTTTGTCACTGGCTCGTTAATCTAGGCTCTAGGGGGATGATTTTCCGTTAGGGTGCCACAGGTCCCGGCTTCAAATCCCGAACAAGCCCCTAATTTTGTTTATATATACATCTAATGGTCATTCGCAAGAAATGTGTACACTATTAAGCCGTTTTATCACTGGCTGGTTGGTTTCTAGGCATATGATTTTCGCTTAGGGTGAACGAGCTTCCAGGTTCAAATCCCAAACCAATCAACAATTTTTTATATAAACAACATCTAGTGGTTGTTTTCAAGGAATTGTACACGATTAAGCCGTTTTAACACTAGCTCGTTGGTCTAGGGGTATGATTTTCGCATAGGGTGCGAGAAGTCCCAGGTTCAAATCCAGGACAAACCCATAATTTTTTAAATTAACCCATAACAGACTTTTCAAGATGATGGTACACGATTAAGGTGTTTTATCACTGGCTCGTTACTCTAGGGGTATGATTTACACTTAGGGTGCGAGAAGTCCCAGGTTCAAATCCAGGACAAACCCATAATTTTTTAAATTAACCCATAACAGACTTTTCAAGATGATGGTACACGATTAAGGTGTTTTATCACTGGCTCGTTACTCTAGGGGTATGATTTTCGCTTAGGGTGCGAGAAGTCCCAGGTTCAAATCCAGGACAAACCCATAATTTTTTAAATTAACCCATAACAGACTTTTCAAGATGGTGGTAGACGATTAAGGTGTTTTATCACTGGCTCGTTACTCTAGGGGTATAATTTACACTTAGGGTGCCAGTGGTCCCAGCTTCAAATCCCGGACGAGCCCATAATTTTATTTATATAATATCTTATCATCATTTTCAAGCGAATGGTACACGATCGAACCGCTTCATCACTAGCTCGTTGATCTAGGGGTATATTTTCGCTTAGGGTGCGAATGCTCCCAGATTCCAATCCCGGCCCATAATTTTTTTAGATTATCTTTTAATCGTCATTTGTAATAGAATGGTAGTACATGATTAAGCCGTTTTAACACTTACTCGTTGGAATAGGGGTATGATTTACGCTTAGGGTGCGAGAGGGCCCGGTTTCAAATCCCGGACGAACTCATAGATTTTTTATCTTAACCTTCAATAGTCGTTCTCAAGGTAGTGGTACATCATGAATGTGTTTCATAGCTGGCTCGTTGGTCTAGGGGTATGATTCTCGCTTTGGGTGCGAGAGGTCCCGGGTTCAAATCCCGGACGAGCCCCATTTTTTAATTAACATTATAAAATTTTGAAATTACATAAAATTAAAGAACTATGGAAGTGTTGGGACAAGAAGTATCATACGCTTTTCAAGATCACTCGAAATTAGGAACACTAATTTTTTAATTCAACCAAAAACTGAACATCGTTCTAATGTGTTATATAGTGAGCCTCATAACTCAGTTTTATAATTATGACATTAGCATATTAAATGAATTACAGCATTCCAAAGAATAACAAAAAGTCATTTCATAAATATCGAACATGTATATAAAAGTTCAAAGTAGCGTTTTGTATCAGTCTATATACTAAACTAGAAAGTTGGCACTGTGGGTTATTGAACCTTGGCCAACATATTAGTATAAAAAGGTGTTAATTAAGAGCGACCAGTTGTTTACAATCTAGTTTCTTATCAACTGGCTCGTTGGTCTAGGGGTATGATTTTCGCTTAGGGTGCGAGAGGTCCCGGGTTCAAATCCCGGACGAGCCCATAATTTTTTTTAATTTATGCTTTTATGGACTTTTCAAGAAGAAGCTAATCGATTAAAGTGTTTTATCTCAAGCTTCTTCATCTAGACTCTAAAGGTATAATTTTTGTTTAGAGGCCAATAGCTTCCGGGTTCAAATCTCAGAAAAGCCTCTAATTTGTTTTTATGTAAACATCTACTGTTCATTCTTACGGAATGGTACACGATTAAGCCGTTGTATCACTGGCTCGTTGGTCTAGGGGTATGATTTTCGCTTAGGGTGCGAGAGGTCCCGGGTTCAAATCCCGGACGAGCCCATAATTTTTTTTAACTAATGCCTTTATGGACTTTTCAAGGTGAAGGTAATCGATTAAAGTGTTTTATCACAAGCTGCTTTATCTAGACTCTAAAGGTATAATTTTTGTTTAGAGTCCAATAGCTTCCGGGTTCAAATCTCAGAAAAGCCTCTAATTTGTTTTTATATAAACATCTAATGGTCATTCTTACGGAATGGAACGATTAAGCCGTTTTATCACTGGCTCGTTGGTCTAGGGGTATGATTTTCGCTTAGGGTGCGAGAGGTCCCGGGTTCAAATCCCGGACGAGCCCAAGATTTTTTTTGAAGCCATAGTTCCGGTTGACCCGTTCTTATAATGTGTAATAAATAAAATAATAATAAACACTATCTTGTTATTCATTTTTAACATTGCTTCCATGCCACAAACATAAAATCAACAAGTATTTCAAATGTTCAAGGTGTAGAATTAGTAAATACTATTAAACTTGAACAATTATTGCATAGGATCACATGTTTAGTTCTGCTATGTTTAATCGTAACTAATTTTGTAATTATAATTGGATGCGTTAATACATTTACTGGTATTGGGCATTTTTAAATTTACTTACATTTTCTCTTCAATTTTTTTTATCTATCACATATCGCTTGATAACTGGTATGCTAATTTACAGAACAATTCCAATAGTATTAATTTCATTGGCTGTGGGTTTGAGTTGTCGCGCATTGTTAACTTATATAAATGAATAAAACTGAACACCAAGTTGTAAAATTCCTTGCAAAACAAAGAAAAGTTCCAAGATTGAGGAATTGTTGGCTGTATACGGGAATGATTATCCGTACAAGTCAACTATTGGAGTGTAAACAATGATCAAAAGTATTTAAAAATGTTCAAAAGTCATTGGATGATGGTCCCCGTCAAGATCACCGTATAAAAGTGATCATTTCAGATCTCGTTGAAAAATGAAGTGTTTGATACTGGAGGCTGCAAGATTGAAAGAACAGCAATTAGCAGCTTTATTAAGAGTTTTAGAAACCACGATGTTCGTAAATCGATGCCTTCGGTTTATATTGGAAATTTAGTAACCGGAAACGATTAGTAATGAAGAGCTTGGAAGAAGAACAAACCAAGTAGATCTAAATAAGAAGATAAAAAGGAGAAAATATGCATTGTTAGGGCATACCCTGCGTAGAAATATAAGTACAATCTGCAAGAGGATGTTAAAATGGAATCCTGGAGGAAGATGAAAAAGTAGGCATTAAAAACTACTTGGCGAAATTCAGTAGAATAGAGACAAAGAAGACCATCTCGGAATTAGCGCAAATTACTGTGGATAAAAAGAAATGGAAGCACTCCCTTAAAATTCTATATCCCATAAGGGGATATCAGGACCTAGTTTCTCTTTACCCTTCTTTCACCCAGTATTGGGTATACGCCTCCCTTATCTGTCGCCATCTTTTTCTGTCTTGAGCGATTCTTAACTACGGTAATCCTGCAATTTTCTTGATGTTGTCGTACCATCTTGTTTGTAGTCTCCCCCTATTTCTTCTCCTTGACCACGGTCTCCATTGTATTATTCTGGCGTTCCATCTGTTATCTTTGGTTCTGGCTATGTCTCCCGCATAGTCCCACTTCAGATGTGCCGCTCTCTCAATTACATCCGTTGTTCCGGTTCTTTGTCGTATCCATTCGTTCCGCCTTCTGTCTCTTAGTGTTATGCCCAAAATGGACCTCTCCATGGCTCTTTGTGTAACCTGTAATTTGGTCTTATCTGTTTGGTGAGGATCCATGTTTGTGCTCCGTATGTTATGACGAGGAGGACACATTGATCAAAGACCTTGGTCCTCAAGTGTAAGGGAATTTTCTTGTTTTTTAATATATAAGATAGTTTTCTGAATGCAGGCAATCGTCTTCTGCGTTCTATTGCCATATCTTTATTTTCTTTGTTTAATGTTATTTTTTGTCCAAGATACATATATGTATTGACGTTCTCTATTGGTGTTTCTCTAATAGCTATTTCTGGATTTTCAAGGCACATTGTCTTTGTTTTACTCGGATTGATTTTTAGACCTATTGGTCTTGATTTTGTTTCTAATTCTGTTAACATGTTCTTCAGGTATTCCTTTTTATCCAAACATAGAACTACGTCATCGGCAAATCTTAAATGGTTTATTAAGCGTTCTTCACATATGTTAATTTCTTTATGTGACCAATCTAGTTCTTTAAATATTTCCTCCAGAGCCAATGTCAATAATTTCGGCGATATTGTGTCTCCCTGTCTTATGCTTCTTTTGACCGAAAACTTGCCTGGCTTTCATATACTTTCACAGATGAAGTCGCTTGTTTGTATATATTTTTTATTAAGGTTGTATAACAATAGTCTATTCGTGCGTGATTTAATTCTTCTATTGTGGCCCAGTGTTCGATAGAGTCGAATGCCTTTTCGTAATCTACAAAGCCCATGTAGAGTTCAAGGTTATATTCGGCTGCTTTCTCCATAAGTATTCTTACCGTTAGTAAATGATCGCATGTACTGTAGTTTTTACGGAATGCCGCTGTTTGTAATAATTTTTGTAAATAGTTTGTACAAATGCGGCATTAGACGGTTTTGTAGGAGTGCTGGATCTCCTTTTTTGAACAAAATGATAACTATTGCATTATTCCAAATTTCCGGTATTTCTCCTTTTTGTAGGCATATGTTGAACAGAATCTTCAACTTCGGTATTATTATTTCTTCTGCCTCTTCTATCATCGCTGTTATTACATCATCCTCTCCAGGTGCCTTGTTATTTTTCATATTCTGTAGGGCATGTATGATTTCTTCGTTACTTATCTCGGGTATGTCTTCCGATCCTACGTTGATTATTCTCCTATCTTCGTTATTTATGTGTGTTCTCTCTATTTGGGAACTGTTAGCGTTTTGTAGAGTTTTTCTGCAACTCGAATTATTTCCTCCTCTCTCTTATTTCTTTGTCATTTTCCTTGTTCATTATAATTTCGCGTCTTCCATTCTGCTTTCTGAGGCATTTCATATTTTTATTATTTTCAATTACCTCTTCTATTAATCTTTCATAGTTTCTTTCTAGGCCTTTCTGTATCATCTTACGCGTATCCCTTCTGACTTTTCTATATTCTTCTGTGCCATATTTATTATCTTTATATAGTGTTCTTCTCTATTCTATTTTCTGTTTAGTTTCCTTTGTTAGCTTGTTCGAGTTTTGTTTTGTACTTGAAGCGATTTTGAGTGATGTTTCTGTTATTGAGATTGATGAGCTAGTTTATTATTATTTATTAAGAGATTCGGAAACAAAAATTAGTGCAAGATGGGTTCCGCGAATACATCCGCCATGAAATGTACAGTTTTGGGGCATTGCAGAGACGAACCAGATATCATCACTATCATCATATCAACCGACTTATCACTGGTTATTAGACCTGGGTTTAAAATTATGAACCCGAATCTAAACAAGAGTCGATGCAGTGGTATGTCAAGGGCTCTAGCCTTTCAAAGATGTATAAAGTCACCTCTTCTGCAGGAAAAAAAATGGCAACAATTCTTTGGAACTGCCAAGACACTTTACAAATTGATTATCTGCATATGGGTAGTACAGTACCAGAAGAGTATTACGCAAGTATATTGGGTCGCTTCAGAGGTTCTTTCAAATTGGAAAGATGCAGAAAGCTTGCGCGAGATGGTTCACTGCCCACGACAATGCACCGTTGCATAAATTAAGATTAACAAATGCTGCTATTGCTAATTCCAGATTTGAAGAAATTGGACACCTGCCTTTAAGTCCAAATATGTCTCCTAGTGAAAGTTGAAAACCTTATTTACTTTTAAACTGCTAGCGCTGTTATTTAAAATTTTTACCCTGCTGTTTTACCGGTCTTGATGAAGCCAGGCGTATCAATCCAATTTTATTTGAAAGACTGTGAGCTAACCTACAGTAAATACGGCCGAATTTTTTTATATACGCTTTTATAGTACTTAAGGATTTAATCAATTAACAAGACCAGGTATAACATCTCTCATATTTCAGGAAACAATTAAAATAGAAAAGATGCTGTAACTCCGTAATGAAGCTGTTTTAAGAATATTTACATGTCCCGTTCTTAGTATTGATATATTGATATCCTGAGCCCACTCCACCAATTAAACCTGAACAATACAAAGTATCCTAGTTTTCATGGCAACTCTTTTAATTTTGTCATAAAAATTGTATTTTTTCGAAAAGGGTACATAATACAAGAAACCGCGATAGCAGTTCCTTAAGAAAATGTATTTCTATATTAAAAGTTTAATTAAGCAAAAACTCACATAAATACAACAAATCCTGCCCTTTAATGTAAAATATAAATACACAGATATTTATAAAATAATATACTAATACCTACTGCCATACGAATAAACACGGCCACGGATACTTTAACACACTGTATTTTGTTACCATTCGTTTGCATATATACGCCGCTTAGAATCTTATGGTATATTCTAGATAACTTTATGTTTATGTTACTCATTTTAAAAAGTCCTCATATTTTCGTTTTAACAAATACAAGGTAAAGGTACGATTATGTTCTGCAATTACAGTTTTACATTTTCGAAGAATCCAAAGAGATCTTTTACCTTAGCTGTACCTTCAGTTTTTACGACTAATCTAATAGAAACCCCATTAACTTGGATCTATTAATATTGACTCGAATTATCGCATCGCATTAGTAGTTGACGTAGTCATAGCCCATTAATCAACTTTCTAATAACATTAATTTAAACCAAGCACTTTCTCGGACCTTTAACTTTTCTTCAATCGGCTCGTTGGTCTAGGGGTATGATTCTCGCTTTGGGTGCGAGAGGTCCCGGGTTCAAATCCCGGACGAGCCCATATTTTTTATCATAACCTTCAATGGACCTTTCCAAGGTGATGGTACAATATGAAAGTGTTTCACAGCTGGCTCGTTGGTCTAGGGGTATGATTCTCGCTTTGGGTGCGAGATGTCCCGGGTTCAAATCCCGGACGAGCCCATATTTTTTTATCATAACCTTCAATAGACCTTTCCAAGGTGATGGTACAATATGAAAGTGTTTCACAGCTGGCTCGTTGGTCTAGGGGTATGATTCTCGCTTTGGGTGCGAGAGGTCCCGGGTTCAAATCCCGGACGAGCCCATATTTTTTATCATAACCTTCAATGGACCTTTCCAAGGTGATGGTACAATATGAAAGTGTTTCACAGCTGGCTCGTTGGTCTAGGGGTATGATTCTCGCTTTGGGTGCGAGATGTCCCGGGTTCAAATCCCGGACGAGCCCATATTTTTTTATCATAACCTTCAATAGACCTTTCCAAGGTGATGGTACAATATGAAAGTGTTTCACAGCTGGCTCGTTGGTCTAGGGGTATGATTCTCGCTTTGGGTGCGATTGGTCCTGGGTTCAAATCCCGGACGAGCCCATATTTTTTTATCATAACCTTCAATAGACCTTTCCAAGGTGATGGTACAATATGAAAGTGTTTCACAGCTGGCCTCGTTGGGTAGGGTATGATTCTGCGCTTTGGGTGCGAGATGTTTCCGGGTTCAAATCCCGGACGAGCCCATATTTTTTTATCATAACTTCAATTAGACCTTTCAAAGTGGATAGTACAATATGAAAGTGTTTACAGCTGGCTCGTTGGTTCTAGGGGGTATATTCTCGCTTTTGGGTGCGAGAGGCCCGGGTTCAATCCCGGACGAGCCCATATTTTTTTATCATAACTTCAATGGACCTTTTCCAAGGTGATGGTACAATATGAAAGTGTTTCACAGCTGGCTCGTTGGTCTAGGGGTATGATTCTCGCTTTGGGTGCGAGAGGTCCCGGGTTCAAATCCCGGACGAGCCCATATTTTTTTATCATAACCTTCAATGGACCTTTCCAAGGTGATGGTACAATATGAAAGTGTTTCACAGCTGGCTCGTTGGTCTAGGGGTATGATTCTCGCTTTGGGTGCGAGAGGTCCCGGGTTCAAATCCCGGACGAGCCCATATTTTTTTATCATAACCTTCAATGGACCTTTCCAAGGTGATGGTACAATATGAAAGTGTTTCACAGCTGGCTCGTTGGTCTAGGGGTATGATTCTCGCTTTGGGTGCGAGAGGTCCCGGGTTCAAATCCCGGACGAGCCCATATTTTTTTATCATAACCTTCAATGGACCTTTCCAAGGTGATGGTACAATATGAAAGTGTTTCACAGCTGGCTCGTTGGTCTAGGGGTATGATTCTCGCTTTGGGTGCGAGAAGTCCCGGGTTCAAATCCCGGACGAGCCCATATTTTTTTATCATAACCTTCAATGGACCTTTCCAAGGTGATGGTACAATATGAAAGTGTTTACCAGCTGGCTCGTTGTTCTAGGGGTATGATTCTCGCTTTGGGTGCGAGACGTCCCAGGTTCAAATCCCGGACGAGCCCATATTTTTTTATCATAACCTTCAATGGACATTTCCAAGGTGATGGTACAATAAAGTAAGTGTTTCACAGCTTGTTCGTTGATCTAGGAGTAAGATTTTGGCTCAGAGTGCGGGAAGTTCTGAGTTGAAGTACTGGATGTAATATAATTTTTGTTTTAGAAAACTTTTTGCAGGTACCCATTTCCATTAAAATGACCTTTTTATGACCACCCTATGAATATTGTTTTTGGAGATTTATCGTGTCGTTTGAGTACAGTTGCGTATTTATACTATACAAGATGTCCTAGAAATGAAGGGGCACTGCTCTACAGCTTCCTGAAGTCAAATAAGACCGATTGAATCAAACACAGGTTAATACAATATACAGTAATTGTTATATGTTGAGAATGTTTGGTTTCGCCTGTAGTGGATGTGTAGAAATTTTCAGCTTGATCCGCCATTTTGTTTCTGAAATATACCTAGTGTTAAAAATATTATTTCTTCTTTAAAGCACTTTTGTACTAAGGTGTGTTTGGTTTAATCGGGTCCATTTGACCTCAGGAAGCTGTAGTCCCATTACATTCAGGACACCCGTATATCATCTAGGTGTACTCCCTTTATTGCTTTTAAAAAATGCTCTTGCTCCCTAGGTCTGTAAAATATACTTTTTTCAAATTTAAATTTGATTGTTTTTCGAACGAATTCCTAATGTTTACACTTCTATAAAATTAGGCAGTAAATTTTAGTTTGCCCCGTTTTTTAAAGCAATTGGGTTAAGCAGACAGGCCAGTTATTAAAATTTCTCTCGCGTTTTCTTCATCCCGAAGCTTTCATTTTGAGAACAATACAAGCTCATTAGTGGTACAGCAATCCCACCACTCCAAGATATGCAGAAAGAAAGTTAATTGTGCCAAGCTCCACATTATTTAGGCTAAACATGAAAAGTTGCTGCTGTTTCAGTAACGCATCCATTTTCATCATCGTCGTACAAGAGAATGGTGCCACGTTCAAGAAGCGTGTAAACACATAATTCGCATTTTATGCCCTGCTCGTTTTTAAATTACCTCTCCACTATTTGCCCCTTCTGCTTTAGAAAGCTCTTTAGAAATGCTACGAGCTCACCAATCGATGTACATTTTTCAGATAGTCAGAAGCTATTAGTTGCTTATCGGTATTAATTCGACTTACTAGGTTTAACTAATGAAAATATTTTTCTATCGGATCAATTTGAGCGGAATACTATAGAAATGTAGTTGTGGTGCTGTAATGAAGCTATTTCAACATTTGGTGGCTGCTGAAATAATCATTTGTTTATTAACGTATATTATGGAACTAAACTGTTCACAGTGTTATTCTGTATACATAGGCCAAACAATTACAAATCTTGATACTACTAATACGCTTATACAAATAGGAACACCCAAAAAAATCTAAGTACTATACTTATTAGAACATAATCATATTTAAAAGCAAACTTTTGTTGTTGCCATTTACCCAACAAATTACAGGGTGTACCTTTTTTAATATTATAATATTATCTACTGTGAACTGTTGGAGTGAATACAAACATCTATATCAAATCAATTTCTAAACTGTATTACTTAGACGAAATTAACGACTGTAATGAAAGCAAGCGGTATACTAATTCAGGTCGCATAAAGTGGAATCGCGCTGTATACTTTTAAAATTTATTTTCAAACAGAACAAATATTTAACTAAACATCTACATTTTGCATATGTAACAGCATCACAATAAATTCAGGAAGTCTAGAAATATTAGGTATTGGATATTTATTTGGTACCGCTGTACTTATGAAAGCTGTAGTGTGCGAATTCTTGAATCACCTATAAGTCAACGAAATAAATAAACGCAATTGCAGTACCACATTTATTTGTTACAAAAAAATACCATAAATATCTACATATTTTTCATTATACGAATTATTTCTTTCATACTTACTCATTCTTATATTTCTGGTGATACACACGAACTGCGGGAGTTTTACATGTCTGTATGGTACTAACAACCCGGAAAAAAGGGGCCTTTGTGGAGTAGTGCGGATACGCGTTGCCACTCGAGGTCACAGCGAAATGTGGTCGTTCGGCTAGGGTCTTCGAATCCTAACTAGGGCGACGCATTTCGCTTAGTTAAGTTTAGGCAGCATGTTGCATGAATGGTGAGTATGTAAGGAACGCCCGCACCCCCCTGAAGTAATGCGAAAGCGGTTCCGGGGGGAAACGGTAGTCTGAATGAATGAGAAAAAAAACAATCCGGAAAAGATATAAAAAGAATCCAATCGCTTCGCCTCAACTACCCCAAAGGGCCTGCATAGGGCTTGAACACTCTGTACATGGATAAAATAGCGCTTATACTCCAAATATCTAGTAAAGTAGAATAAAACCGAAACTTAACTTTGAATCTTAATGGATTTTCAAGATTTTCTGTAGTTACAAAACATTCTGGGGTTTAAGTGTGAATACTTAAAAACTTTCTCCCTCAAAATCTCAGAAATGAAACATAAGAGAACACATTATGTTGAATTCATGAAAATTGTTAATGGTTTCATATAATGCAATCGTAAACTCTAGGAAGCTATATTTGTGATTATAGTTTTCTGTTGTTAAACTTTCATCTTATTATTTATTTTGGGTTGATGTATGCGTTCGTAGCGTTTTTTTTTGTGCAAATGCTAAATTATTCATTTAAATGAACAAAAATATATAATATCGAAGGAAACTTCTTGGCCGGATTAATAATAAAACACAGTTTTGGAGAAGTTATGGGGCCATTTAATAAAATTCTTTCAGTTTTAATAAGATAGAACATCAGGAAAAATTCCAATATTAAAACATGAGTACGCTTACGTTTCGCTAAAAATTTTTAGCTTCTTCAGAGACTGGAATATTACAAAAAAATGAGATCAATAAATTAACGAGCGTATATAACTTACCAAAAATAGCATTTGAAGTTGAACATATTAAAAATTATTAAACCAAAGCATGGTAATTAGTGTCAATAAATAAGCCATAACAACAAACTAAGATTTGTAATTGT
>JABXWE010038590.1:0-13273 GCA_014611495.1 Limonius californicus
GAGGCGACGACAAAATAGTATTAAAGGCTAATTTCTGATTACTAACCTGCTTCAATTACTATACTCGAAAAATATTTGTACAAACTTTAAATCACTCATGTGCAACAGAACACAAACGCAATATTACGCATCTACTCGTTACTACGCTTATTATTAAACTAACATAACTGAACATGCATCGTGGTTAAGTTCGAGATTTCGTCTTCGGCTGGAAAGGAAAACGTGTATCATAAAATATTTAAAAAGGGGGCCGCGAAACTAAACAGTTTGGAAATCGCTGTTTCTGGCGTCTGAATTTGATTCTGACTTTTAAAACTTCGATTTTGAAATGGCGTTTGTTGTTGAAAAACCGTCCCAAGTTTGATCAGTGTGCGGTCCTACAATTTTTATGCGCTGAGGGTATGCAGGCATTGCAGATTAAATGCGAATGCAAGCAGTGTATGGAAATGCATATAATGCGTACCCAACTGTGAAGGAATGGTGCCGAAAATATAAGAGTGAAAAAGAGAGGACTATGGATGAGCCGCGACCAGATGCACGGTGTACTGCATTAACAGAAACCAATATGGCATGCGTGGAAGGCCTTATTAGAGAAAATCGTAGAATTTCAATTAGGGAAATTTCAGAAATTGTTGGTACGAATGTAGGATCTGTCCATAGAATTGTTCGTAATCTGGGTTACAGCAAAGTTTATTCGCAATGGACTCCTCGTCTGTGGTCTAATGAACAAAAATGCTTGCGAATGGGCTTATCTCTGTAACAGCTCACAGACTACAGGCAAAATGGTGATGACTATCTTCTATCAATAGTTGCTGGTGACGAAACTTGGTGCCATTATCACGAGCCATCCAGTAAGATATCGTCGATTCAGTGGAAACATTCAAGTTCACCACAACCGAGGAAGTTTAAAGCACAACCTTCTGTAGGCAAGGTGATGTAAAAATTTTTTGTTCGAACATGAAAGACCCTTGTTTATAGAGTTTAAGGTACCTGGAGTAAATGTCAATGCAAATCTGTACAATGAAACTTTGAACAGGCTTCATCAAGCAAGAAGACGGAAACGTCCAGGAAAACTTACGCATGGATGGTTTTAGAGCATTCACCCTATAGCGGGGAGATATCGCCTTGCGATTTGCATATTTTTGAACCGCTGAAAAAGTTGTTAAAAGATCGGCATTTTGAGTCGGATTCAGAAGAACAGATAGCTGTGGAAGACTTCTTCAATCAACAGCCACAAGAATTCTATGGGCAGGGTATACGTCGGTTAGTAAAACAATGGGATAAGTGACGGTAATTATTTGTAATTAAATTGTTTATTATAAAACAAAGATGGGTTTCAATTGAACACACTTCGTAATTGCCTTCAAAATATATCGGTATTGCCTTACCGTAGGCTACCTGGTAATTTCTGGTGCAGATAAAATGCCAGACCTGGTTCTAAGACATTTTCAAATATCCATGTTATTTAAATATGAATACTTATTTACAATTTTTAATAATAATAAAATTACATAAAATTGTAATTACATAAAATAAACTATTTTTTAAAGCAAAGACTTTTTTATACTTCCCGATTTATAGGTTTTAATACTCCATTGTTTACACTTGGCAATTGGTTCTGTCTTAGAATATTCCTGTTGAGCTGTCCCATATCAACTCGACACATAATAGTATAGTATGGTAGTAAACGCGATACTGTGTGTCCACATTTGCCAGGTAATCTACATAATATTGTTTGGAAAATGTTCCTGTTTGTAATACTTTTAATAAATTATTTTTTTATGCGTTCCTACAAAATACTTACATTTTTGTTTAAAAAAATATGCATTTCCTCTGTTTTTGCTAGTATTAGACACTTTGTTAATATCGTAAAGTGATAACTGCCTCTCCATTATAATATCGGAATTACTGGGGAATTATTTCAATAAATTATCTTGAAACCAAGATTCAAAAAGTTGTTCAGTCGTATCTTCGTGGTAGTCCAAACTGCAATTCTTTACATTTTACACTAATATAGTTCTTACGATGAGCATTTTTCAGTTTCGGATTAGCGCTTTATTTGTACACCACAAACTGAACGCATTTCTGTCTTTGTTCGTTGCTTGCAGATTCATATTTCCGACAAATACGTATGTCGTAGTGACATCTGCAAACGAAACAACACCAACACTGTACGTGTGGCGTATTCTATCGGCTGACGCGTTTAGTAGAAAGAAACAGAGATACTTGAGGAATGTAGCGCTGATGCAACCAAACGTCACTACTTAAATCTGTTTCCAGCAGTATTTAAAAGGTTTTGGAGGATTATATGTCAATATTTTATATTCGGAAGTTACCTACCTATAAGAGTTTTTATTTACCATGTTGTTTATTGCTGAAATTTATTTTATACACTTTGGGAACCTTTGTTTTTGCTGAGAAATAGTTCTGTAGATATCCCGGTTTGTTTTGGTTTGTGGAAATTGGTAATAAGAGGTTGAAGATTAGCAAAACATGGAAGTGTCCAAGGAAAAAACGAAATGCTTAACGATATCACGAGAACCACTACGATGCAAGCTAGAGATGGAAGGGACGGTAATACAGCAAATAATGGAATTTAAATATTTAGGAATCCCCATATCCAGTGCGCGAGATATATTCAGAGAGGTACAACATCAAACAAATAAAGGGGCTGTAGCTTCCGGTTGCTTAAGGGACGTAATATGGAAGAACAAATACATATCTATTGAAAGTAAAACCAAAATATATAAGAGCGCCGTAAGACCACTACTCACTTATGCAGCGGAAACGCGTGCTGATACAAGCAGAACAAGACAAAGACTCGAAACAACAGAGATGAGAATACTAAGGGCAATAGCCGGGAAAACCTTAAGAGACAGAGTACCAAGTGAGGAAATACGCCAACAGTGCAATATACAAAACATCAAAAAATTTATAAAAACCAGAAGGAAAGAGTGGAATGCTCATGTTGACAGAATGAACACTGACCGTTTACCTAAAATAGCTCGAGATAACACGCCACAAGGGAAAAGAAGGGTTGGACGACCACCAAAGCGATGGAGGCAGAGCTGGATATCGACATCAGCCGAAACACCCTGAAACACCGATATAAGCTGTCGTTAAAGAAAAACAGGCATAGCCTAATTAAAGGAGGAAGAAGAAGAAGAAGAAGAAGAAGAAGATTAGTTAATAGCATTTTTGTTATACAGCCATTATAAGGTAATTACAATTACTGGAATGTATTCTTGACAGAAATGCGTTCAGTTTGTGGTGTACAAATAAAGCGCTAATCCGAAACTGTAAAATGCTCATCGTAAGAACTATATTAATAAACCATCTTCCATACATCCGCGTTCAGACGCGGCATGTAGGATAATTATTTTATTTCCTCTTGCAACTGGCGTATCTACTTCGCACTGACTGGAATTATCTGTCCATGTTTTATACTACAAAATACACGTAGACTAGACCTAGCACGAATAGTTTCCCGAAGAATGTGTTTTATTTCTCAGTTCTTGATGGAAAATTAAATGTATGCAAGTACTTTTCTAATCAACTTTGAGAATCCCAGATCGCCCAATAAGAACAGGCAACATAAAACATTGTCGCCAAACAAAGTCGTGGCCTATGGATGAAAATGTGATAGAAGGTATCCAACGAAAAGCGTGGCAGTTTTACATAGTGATTATGTCGAACTTCGTAACGGAAAGAATGAGCTTTCTGGTAATTATTTAGGAATTACATAAAGGACTACAAGAAGTAAGTATGTGGGCAGTACTGATTCAGTTAGTTAGTTGTGTGTCTCAGAAACTAAAGCCAAAGTGAAAGTTTTATTTCCTTCTTTCACAAGAAATTATACAGTTTCTCTTTCTTATAAACATACAGCATAAAATTATTACTACGTATGTATAATACATTATTTTATTTAAAATTAATAAGTTCCATAATTTGGCGCTTCATAACTATGCTTTATAGGTTTACATTTATTAATTGAATTCGAGCTTCCGGTTGAGAATAATTCCTTGAATTATTTATTCGCTTTAACAAATATTTAAACAATGCAATTGATTTCTCCACACAAATTATTATGCAAATTACAACCAGGAAACATTTAAATATAAGCATCTTATTGGAATGATCTGCGTTATTAAAATACTGTTCCAGTTTAGTTTGTAGTTTTTCTAGAGAATCAGCAAAATGTGTAGCTGTAGAGGAATGCAGTGTTAGAGCTTCAATTTGTTCGTTGGTGCGATTAAGGATTCGCTTAATCTCTGATAAATTTATTTTACTTGACAGAAATTCCTCTTTTTCGGTGTATTTGCAGCTTACACCGTCAATGTAACCTAATACAAAAGTTTGTGGTTCTCGCTCATATCTAATATTGTGTTTTCTGAATTTCAGTAGTATTTGAGCTAGCATAGGACAAGGAAAACTGTTATTATTGATATTGATTGACGCGATTTGAGGTGCGTTTTCAATCAAAGAATCCAAGTTGAGATCAGAAACGTTATTAGAATTTAGAAGAAGGTATGTTAATTTTTTCATGGGCATCAATAGCTTCGCATCAAGCTTTGAAAGACTGTTATAAGATAAATCTAATAGAATCAACTGCCCAAGGCCTGAATCATAAAAATTACTTTGCAATGTAACTAATCTATTTCTTGTAAGATTCAAAGACCGCAAATTAGGCATATTATTGAAATAATCAAATTGTATTTCAGTAATATCATTACCGCCAATATTAATCGATGTAAGCTTTCTTAATGAAGAGAATGAATCAGAATTTAAAGTGACTATTCTATTGTTACTGATATCTAGTTCGTCTAACGTTTCCAATCCTTTAAAAGCGTCGGGCAATAATGTTACTAGTTTGTTGTTTTTCAAAGTCAGTGTTCTTAAACTTTGTAATTCCGAAAATGCTAATGGCTCAATTGTTCCGATTTGATTATCATTCATTGATATTCCAGTCATATCCTGCAGTCCTTTAAAGGTTTTTGCGTATATAATAGTCAAATTATTATACGAGATATACAAAAACTTCTTAAAATGTGTATGTTCTGGAATTTTGAAGTCCTCAAATGCTCCAGGTTGTACAGTCTTAATGGACAACCCAGATAAATTATAATGGGTTCTATGTAATGGGTTGTTAATGCTTATATTGGTTAAATATGAAAATGCTCGATGTTCTAACTCGTTAATGGTACAGTTACTTATGATCAATTCCTTTAAACTGGATAAACCTTTAAATGCACTACCTTTCAGGGTACCAACATGAGTATTTACCAACCGTAATGTTTCTAGCTTACTCAGTCCGGTAAATGTATTGCTTCGAAGTTGTGCTAAATCTGCATTGTTCACTGTAAGCAACTGCAACTTGGAAAGGCCATGAAAAGCATTGCTGTTTATGGCTTTTAAATTTTGATTTAAATGTAAATATTCTAACTGTGTTAGGCCATCGAAAATATTACTTTCCAATATGGTAATAGGATTTCCCTTTAGGTTCAAACTGCTGATACTGCTGAGACCATCGAAGGCAGCTTTCTCAATTGAATGAATATTTAAGAAACTTAAATTAAGCGCCGTTAAAGCAGAAAGACCTGTAAAAGCGTTAGGTTTAAGAGAATAAATGGAATTTTTAGTTATAGTGAACATATTAACATTTGCAAGTCCTTCGAAGGCATATCCCTCGATTTCAGTGATGTTGTTACTATACAGTGACAAGTTTTTCAAATTTGATACCTCAGTAAACGTTCGCGCTTTGATAGTGGCTATTGAATTTTTACTGAGATTTAATGAACGCAAATTTTTAAGTCCTCTGAAAGCGTAGGTATCTACTTCAATAATATTTAAACCAGATAAATTTAAGGTTTCTATGTTACTTAATCCGTTAAAGGCATCGTCTTTCAAAGATAAAATAGTATTATTGGTAATATTGAGCGATTCCAACAGATTGAGTTCATAAAATGCGTTGCTTTCCAAATACATTATCTGGTTAGAATCTAAACGTAAGTTAATAAGGTTGGGGAGACCTCTGAATGTTCTAGCCTGAATTTTAGCAATACAGTTGAAATCTATATTTAAAGTAACTAAGCTTTTCAGACCCATAAAAGCGCCTGGTTCTATTGTTCTGATGCCTAATGTTGATAAATCTAGAACTTCTAGGCTTTCTAATCCCCTAAATGTGTTCTCTGTTAGATGCTGGATGGTGTTGTTGGATATATCTAGTACGGTGACATCATTGAGTTCAACAAATGCATCTGCATTTATTGTGTTTATTAAATTGCTGTGTAAATATAGAGATGTCAATTTTGGCATTCCAGAGAAAACATCAGATTCTAACCTTTGAATTTTGTTGCTGCCCAAGTTTAGCGTTTCTAAATTATCTAGACCATTAAAGCTGCCTTGGGATATCTGTTCTATTGACTCGCTGTATAAATAAAGCTTGGCCAAATGTTGTAAGCCAGCAAACGCATTGGGTTCTATATAGTGATATGCTTGTCCGTAAATAGTCAAATCCTCAAGGTTCTTTAAGTCCGAAAATATGTTCGCCGGTATATATTCCATACCGATAGGTAACGATAGATACGTCAGTCTTATGAGACCAGTAAACGCATTTGGAGAAATATATTCTATTTTACAATTACAAATAGTTAACAATGTTAATCTGTTAAGGCCGTTAAATGCTTCTCCTTCAATCTTTATTATGGTCCGCCAACACAAATATAATGACTGTATCTTTTCTAATCCTCTAAACATATTAGATGTAAGGGTGTGTAAAATATTACCATCTAAATCTATTGTTTCAAGAGAATTTAAGTCGGAAAACGAATCAGGCTGAATAGAAGAAATTTTATTATGGGCTAACAACAAATAATTAAGCTTTTTTAAACCAGAAAATGTGGTAACGTTTATAGCATGCAAGTCATTATTATTCAAGTATAGACCACGAAGGGAATGCTGATTTCCAAAAACACTTTGATGCAATTCTACAATTTGATTGTGGTTTAAATATAATATTTCCAATTCTTTTAACTCGACGAACGCCTCAGCCGTTATTTCACGTATTTGATTATCGGCTAAATCTAAAATTTTTAGATTTAAATTGCACTGAAAGTTGTATTCTATATCAGTTAGGTTATTATAGTGCACGATGAGTTCTTCTAAATGCTTAAAGTTGCAAACAGCTCTTTCTAATGTTGTTAATCTGTTGTGAGATAAGTCTAATACATTCAAAGTATGAATTATTGGCAAGGAACTAGCTTCTAATTTGGTGATATTGTTATAACTTAAATTAAGTTCTTCCAAACTTCCTAATCCGCCTCTCAATTTGATCGATTCTAGTTTGTTGTAATCCAAAAATAGCCTTGTTAGGTTACCAAACCTTGCAAATGCGTTTTCTTGAACTGTTGTTATGTTTATTCTGCTTAAGCGTATTTCCTTGTATTCGTGAGGGTGAGGGGCCGCCAATGTTACACTTCTTATTACACCAACATGTGATTGACCAATATCTAAGATTGCACAAGTATTTACACCATAATCAGTCGCGTAGTTATGTCGTTGATCCATAGTTGGTAGTATAATTTCCAGGGTGGTTGTGTCGACTTCAACACACTTTAATGTATTGCATGTTCCATTCCGCCAGTAGCAGCGTGGTTCCATAGACACAGTAGACAGTTGTAATAATACAACCATCCATATTTCTGCTAAGAGTGCGTTAGTCATATCGCTCTATGAAGAAAAAAGAAAATTAGTTGTTTTCTTGAAATATATTGTACTCAATAAAATGCACAGCACTCTAACTACGGTACCCACATATGATAACTTTACTATTAAGGCTCAAAATGTACTCAAAAACCCGCATCCTTCACCTTAAGTTTTAGATTTTGATTTGCTTCACTAAATCTTTACTCTAAACCCAAACCTTTGAACGGAAGCTTGACATTTGTATTAAAGATATCAAATCTAAACTTAAAACACAGCACTCTAACAACAGCTGTAGGGTAAGATGGCCAACTTTTTGAGAAGTGGATGCCTGTACATTTTTGGTAAATGTTAAGCTTCTTATAATATATTTTTTTGTAATTGCTTAACTGTCGTACTAACAGATAAGTAAAAAACTACGGCTAAAATACTACAAACAAAAAAAATTTATTAAGGAAAAAAAAAGTTGCATTTGGTCATCTATTCCCATTTGGTTGAGTGAGTTGGCCATTGCAATTGGGAGATATGGCCACAAAAATTAAATGAAATTAACATAACAAAACATGAAAATAAAAACTTTTTATAGCAAAAATTGATTGTTACTTCTTCTTCTTAAAGTTCCGTATTCATTAATGAATGTTGGCAACAACTTCGGCAAAATTTTCTCTATCTTTGCTGCTCTAATCAATGCATGGGTACTCATATGTGTCCAGTCTCTGATATTTTTGAGCCAGGAGCAGCGGCGGGTTTAACGCCTGGCGTACCTGGCGGCCGCCAGGGGCCCCACGCATCCGAGGGGCCCCGAAATCGCGATAGAAAGCTACATTTAAAAATGAAAAACTGCCAGAACAGAAAAAAATCTACAGATGATGATAGATTTTTGATATTTTTATGCATTTTATTAAAAAAAAAGAAGTAATATTTGTACCATAATTTTCAGGAAAAATCGATAATTCTGTCAACACCGTACCATAATTTCTCCGTCGGCCTGGTAACACTACAACGGCAGTGTTAGCAGTGCTGTTGTGCACTGCACACGCATACCTGCACTCTGCACTTGTTTGTGTGTTGTGAGTTGTGAGTTTTGTCTTAGACTATAGCATATAGGTTTCATCGCACTATTAGTATCAGTGGTAAGTAAATAAACAGTATACTATGGCATGACGCATGAAAGCAGCAAGCATCTTTTCCCGTATAAATTACGAAAGTTTTATTCCTTATAAAATAAATTTCCCCTTTACGTAAATTCTGTTTTCGTAAATTTTTATTTTTCATATAAGAGATATAGATTGAAAAGTTTTGGAGTTGAACCTCTAAATATTTATTATTATGTAGACTAAAAAATACAAAAACTATTTTTTTCAGAAAGGAAACATGAAACGATATCAAAGTGGGGCAGAAAAAAAGAAAAGGTTAAAACGAAATCTGGAAATTGCAAACAGCAGAAAAATTCATTGCACAAATTTTTAATCGTTAGTACGGAAAATGAGCAATCTTGTACAACTTCTGGTAACTCCGAAAACCCTACCGTGGAAATTTCTTCCGAAACATGCATCGCTGGAACATCGAAGGAAAAACTTGATGAAGAAGTAGAACAGGAACGCGGCGAAAATCCGAAAGTTGAAAATTCCAGTGACGTCGAAGATGACGAAAACACCGATTTTGATATTACAAAACTGAAGGATATAGCTCTATGGCCCGCGATATTAACGGATAAAATGATTGACTATATTGTTAGAAACAAACCAACGAATGTAGGGAATATCGAAGAATTAAAATCAGCGTACAAAGATAGAGATGAAGTTTATTCTTTCTTATACTTTCTCACAAACATTTTTATCGAACGAAGTCAAATGGAATTAAGGAAGACCGAGACTGGTTAAAATTTTCAGAAACAAGCAAAAGTGTTTATTGCTACCCTTGCAAACTGTTTTCTGCATCAAAATCGAAATTGATTACTGGTTTCCAGAACTGGAAAACGATTATCGCTACGTTATCGGACCACGAACTTTCAAAGGAGCACATGGCAGCTGTCTGCATTTTATATAAAAGAACTTCAAATTTTAACAGAGTTGATACTCAGTTATTATTGAGAAAAGAAAATGAGGTAAACTACTGGAAGAAAGTCTTGCAGCGAGTTATATCCACAGTAAAACTGTTAAGTAGTTTGGGGATTGCGTTCAGAGGGCATAACGAAGGCAAGGATTCCACAAGAAAAGGGAATTATTTAACATGCTTAGAATACCTAAGTGAGTATGACGACTTCTTGAAATTGCACCTACAAAAATACGGCAATAAAGGACGAGGAAACGTGAATTATCTGTCTCACAATGTTTGTGATGAATTTATCACCATTATTGGTAGAAAAGTCACAGCACACATAATTGACGAAATTAAGGCTGCAAATTATTACGGGATCATCGTTGACTCTACCCCTGATGTTTCGCATATAGATCAATTGACATTCGTCATAAGATATGTTACGTCCAATGGTGACATCAAAGAGAGATTTGTCGGATTCATACCAATAGAAGGGCATACAAGTTCATATTTGGAACAACAAATATTGGATATGTTGGACAAATTGGGAATAGATATTAAAAACTGTCGGGGGCAATCGTTTGACAATGCTGCCAATATGTCAGGAAAATACTCGGGACTTCAGGCGCGGGTTAAACAACACAGTCCGAGTGCGGCATATATCCCTTGTGCTAGCCACTCGTTAAATTTGATTGGAAATTTTGCAGCAGAAAGTTGCAACGCTGCGATTGAATATTTTATGTTTGTGCAGAATTTATTTACTTTTTTTTCTGCATCAACTCATCGTTGGCAAATTTTGTGCAAACAGTAGATACACGATGGTCAGCAAGAGCGGATGCTGTACGAGCTATAAGACTTGGGTACACGTATATAAAAGCGGCATTAACTGAGATTTGCAATTCGAGCGAAGAGAAAAAAGTCACGATTATCGAGGCAAATTCAATTTTGAAAAAAATGGGCAAATTTGAAACCGCGCTGATGACAGTGATTTGGAACACGATTCTACAGCGACTAAACGCTACGAGTAAATCACTTCAATCAGTTGAGTGTGAATTGTCAAAAGGTTCATCTCTCCTGAGGTCTCTGTACAATTTTATTGACAATTTCAGAGATGAATTTGAAAAAGTACAAGAAGATGCAACTGATTTGTCAGGCCTGACATTTGAAGAAGACGGACAAAGTCGACGACCTCTTAAGAGAAAAACTTTTCATGACGAAGTGAAAGGAGGTGAACACGAATTTGGAAAGAAGGAAAATTTCCTTGTAAATTCATTTTACGTTATATGTGACAACACCAAGGCAGAGTTCGCTCGGAGAAATCAGACATACGATGCAAACCTAAAGCATTTTATGGTATTTTTTGATAAAGCATTGTCAGACGAATCAAAAACATCTGCAGTAAATACTCTAAAAGAAATTTACAAGAACGATATTGATGTGTCCAACTTCGAAGACGAATTAAACCAATTTCTACTCTTCCTGCAGGAAAATAACGAGTTAATGAACACCGCAAAAGATATGTACCGAGCTGCCAAAGAAATGTCATCGACTTTTCCGAATGTTGAGACAATTTTAAAAATATTTTTAACGATACCAATTTCGAACGCATCAGGCGAGAGATCTTTTTCTGTACTAAAAAGAGTAAAAAACTATTTAAGAAGTTCGATGGGGGAGGAACGTTTAAATAATATGGCTATATTGTATATAGAACAAGATATATTGGATAAAATTGAGACCGACAAAATAATTGATGTATTTTCAAAAGAAAAAGGAAGGCGTAAATTCATTTGAAATGCGTATGTATATTCAGGGAAAGTGTATGTACTTATATATTGTATATCAATATTAGTTATTAAGTCATATGTACATACTACAACGATACTACCTACTGTAAATGTTTTTTTGCTGCTAGTTGCAGACAAATTGGTTACTGGCAAGTAAAAAGATCCATAAAATCGTTATCGTTATCAAAATTATTTAGTGAAAAAATTAAAATGTTCGCGAGCAAATGGCTATTCGCTTTTGTCGAAGGGCCCCGAAATTTTTCCCGCCAGGGGCCCCCAATCGTCTTAATACGCCACTGTATATCATCAACATCAATCGACGGCCTATTCTTCCACTTGCTGGACACTGGCCTCTACTCTGCCACGTGTTTCTCCTCATCGTCAATCATCATTACCAAAACATAAATATATTTTCCTTTAAAGATTACAAATACAGTTTGTAAAGTCCTTGTTATTGCAGTCAGAGTCTTTATAATTAATTATACAGCCTTCACAATATTTGCTAGTTAACCATAAAGTGTGTACCTGCGAGCTACTTTTTTTAGTAGAGCGAACACGCCATCTATTCATACTGGGGAAAAATACAATGTAAGAATCAGATATTAACGTTTATTAAACATATCAAAATAGTTAGTAATGATTTTAAGTCCTACATGTAACTCGGGTAAAAAGAAAGATCGGCGAAAAACCACGTCGCGATCGACTAGTAGAATATATTCTCTACTATTTACTCCTTTAAAATCTCTTACACCCTTAACACTGTACAATCTAATGTACAAATTTGAGCTAGATACATATCCCACGACTGCGTATTTCAACCCGGCCCTAGTCCAGTATTATTGACGGTTTCCATGAACTAATTCAACTTTTTTATTTTCAGAAAATTTAAGTGTAAAGTAAACGAGCTCAGAAAATTTCAAAGGCATCAAATAATAGCTCAAGCTTTCGAGAAACGAAAAAAGTACAACGTGGGACGGCCGTGTACATTGGAGGCCCAACCCCACAGTGATCCAGTGGGTCTGAATTTCGACATCAACAGCGCCGCCACTTTCGAAGTTAGCACGACTTGGGCAGAAAAGCTTCCGCGGCTGATAACTCGCCGAGGCGCACTTCCCGAAATAGAAACGCACTCGTTATCGGTCACGTCCAATTACAGTCTACAGCAAATTAGCATTGAAAGCCGGCGCAACTCTGGGGAAAGCCAACTTTCCGTGCAAATATCCGAAGTGACGGCGAAAATAAACGGACGCATGCACAGAAATAAAGTGAGACGTAAACGCATTAACCGGGAGAGGTCGCACCGATCGAAAGGGTGTAGAAAACGGGGAAGTACAACCAGTTTGGATTCCCACTTCGGAATGCAACTATTGGATATTTTTAGCAACACTTCCAATTGCAAAAACGTGCCACCTAATTTGAACAAAAGAAGGGCGGCTAATGCTGGTTTGGACGACGAGAATTTGAACAACCTTCTCGCCAACGCCAAGCTAATGTTGCCGTACGAAAAAAATTTAAAGAGCGAAAGTGAAGATGAAAATGTTTCTGTGACAATATCCGAGAGCAAGTTCAACATTGTGGTGAATAACTGCAACAGGACCGACCTCGATTTGAGTGACCAATTGATCATGAAATCGCTATACCAAGATTTACACATCAAGGAGCTGCATTCTAGCAATGGGAGCTTAACATCGCATAATACTGAAAGCGATTCGGATAGCTCCAGCAGTAGTAGTTCTTCGTGTCGCGAG
>JABXWE010038592.1:0-11836 GCA_014611495.1 Limonius californicus
TCATGGCAGAAACCGAAGGTAATTGTCCTGATGCAGCACAAGAAATGCCCTCTGATATTTGAGCCAATATAGCTTGAGGGGTTGGTTCGACGTTTTCAGCTATTTGCTTCATTTGATTCACAGTTTCCTTTGCTTCCAACTTTGCAGCATCAGCAATATGGTTATGGCTAGTGTTCTTCACGACCTCGTTTCCCAATGTATGTACTCTTCCGGGACATTGACACTTGTTGTATTGGGCACACTTCCAAATAATTTTTTCATCGATAACGCGTTCTTTTTTGTGAATAAAACCATTGTAGACTAACATATCGTTGCCTTTTTGACTTTTTGTAAATTGTAGCACCATCTTTACAGCTCTAAGGATGTTGCGACTTTGTCAAGGCAATGCAGTTGCAACCATTATATATCCAAGAAGTTAATAGTTTTTGGTATCAGTTGTTTACTTACGTTACTTTACGTTACTTTTACTAATAAACTGCTTTTAAAATGTAACGACTTCTTAACCTATAATGCGGTTATTGGAATTTTACAATCCTTTACTAATGACAGTTTATTAAAAATGTAACGACATCTTAATGCGGTTATTGGAATTTTACACTTGTTTTTGAAATAATGCGGAAATAAACTTTTGAACACGCCAGTATTTTTACCGCGATGCGTCCAATTGTCGCGCGTCCAATGTTACCGCGTCCAAATTTCGTGCGTCCAAATGTCCGCGTCCTAATGTCGCGCGTCCAAATATCCGCGTCCTTTTGTCGCGTTACCTTTAACCCTTTTGACTTTTGGCTACTTCCAATAAGCAAGAACTGGTTTGTTGTGCCTTTATCTATCCCTCGATTGTCCACTAATTTTATAAATACACGGTGATTCAAAAAGTGCGATCCAAATTTAAGGGTGTGGTATGGAATGCTACACGAAGCAAAAAATGTTAATAAACCCATGTTTTATTTCCAACTGTTATCTAGTTACAGAGGATTTCTCTGTTTTTATCATTGTCCTGTTAAATCAAGTCATAATAGGAAATAAGTCAAACAAATACCAATTTGTTATGAGAGCTGGTGTTTCAAGCTGGAATTACTGTTGTTGTTTTCTAAGTGTGGTAATGATAGAGCCTTTTTCTGCACGTGAATGTGCAGAAATGCATTTTGTATATGGCTATTGCAGCGGGAATGCTCGTGCAGCTGTGGTAGAATATCGGAGAAGGGATCCTCACCGGCAACAGCCTGACCATCGAACATTTGAACGGTGAAGTAGGTGGTATATAATGCCTTAAATCTGAAATAAATATTTTTATACACTTACATAAACTAACGGCATCATTTCATAAATATTTATTTAGGTACCTACTTGACATACATTTATGCTACTGCACTTAACATACATTTGAACCGTGTACACTACAAGCTCAAAACTATTACTCTGAATAATACAGATATCTAATATATGGTTGAAGTACAAACAGTTCATTACTTGTGGTATTGGAAGCGTTTCGAAAAAATGCGATTCCTATGGTTCGCATTAAATATATGCACCAGCGCAACTTCCACTTCCGCACATCTTCTTTCAAAATCTGCATACAGTTTGGAGTAAATTATCCATAACTATAACTTTCACACTCGCGAGTAGGTTGCGCTTTGTTGAAGGTTTTACACTTTTACACTATGCTGTCTGTTGCAGCTACGATGTACTGTAGCGGACCGCATTTGTCATTATGTTTATATTATTACAGACAGTTGAACTTTGGGACATTATACTCATAATTGTAATTTTTAAACTATACTCGCATATATATTTAATGTAAAATGTAACTGCTAATTAATTTTAGTTGGCGGGTTTGAAATCACGCTTCATTTATCTTGGAAACGGCCGTTTTCTTAACATGTGTTCATGCTTTGGTAAAAGGGGCTGTCCTTTACAGGGACACTTAATTTATGCGGGCAACGATCATAAATAAATATCCACTTTCATGTACAATGAATGGAATTATAAAACGACTACCCATTCGGTAGTTGAATTTTATATTTTCATATTTAAAACATTCGTTTCCAGCGTTTTATTTCAGCTATTTATTCCAGGTAAATAGGTTAACAATATGACTTCGAATTAGTCGAGCTCAAGTATGTAGGATAGGCAATAACAGTTGTGATAGATGTTTAGGGTAGTCTAGGCCATCACCTTTCTAAATTATTACTTTTTTGTGGAACTCAACCCCCATGTGTAATATTCCACATATGGACGTGTTACTTAAATACAAATTTTATTAGGAGCTGAAGATTAGGTAAAGAGAGTTATTTCGGCTGTTTCTTAATAGTACTCATATACTTTAATTAATTTTAACTAAAAATTATTGGGCTCACAATAAATGGAGCGTTAAATTGTTTTTCAAATTGGTGCACGTGCAGTGGGTTCTCACGATCCAACACCCGTTTTTGGCCTATAAAATCAGAAGTAAATTGTTGGGAGAGCATTCTTGATTGAATCATCAAGAAGCAGAGTTCTGTAGTTTGCGCTGAGATTACTTGGCTGCACAATTAGAAATCTAATTCTTTCCTTATTTGCGCTGAGATTACTTGGCTGCACCTTTAGAAATCCAATTCTTTCCTTATTTGCGCTGAGATTACTTGGCTGCACCTAAGTCGCTAATTTACACCTGTAGTTTGCGCTGAGGTGACTTGGCTGCACCTTCAGAAATCTAAATATCTTCATACTTGAGATCACGTCGCACTACCTCGGCTAAGGTTTCCTGCAGTTTCCTAGCCTAAACAGGTGAATATCGGAGATAGTTAAATTGCGCTGTCTGCAGTTAATATTGACGTTAATAAAAGTATTAAACCTCTCTGGTGTTTTCACGTATTTAGCTCAACTACTCTAGATCTGAACCTAAGATGATCACGACGAAGCACGACGAGTCACGACGAATAAAAGATAAACACAACACCAGGGTCCGTAACGTTACAGTACCTATATACTATATTTTCAAGGTTGTCACTATTCCGAACCCCACCACCAACTGTCAATTATGGAACTCTTTTCAAGGTTGTATCCTCCCCATTCCACGCATCTGCGGTTTTTGCTAATTGCTTTTCACGATCACATTTGTCCCCACCACATATCTTTTCTGTCCAAGGTTTACGCTTTGCTATATAATCAAACACTCCTGCAACTCCTTCAGTTGCAACATTTCCGCACCACCATTAATAGTTCTAATGGCGACTTCTCCCGAAGGCACGCTCTGCAACGTAAACCTTCAATGTGGCGAGGAAAATGTGAACACTCTCGGCTTCTTCCATGCATTCTAAGAGTTTGTGACAACACCTCCACCTAACGTGAAACACCCGTACCTCTACGTCGTTGCCAGCATCCACCACGTCCGTCGAGTAGATGAGGAACGGTTGGAGGAAGTATCGCGATTAAACACCCGTACTCAACTACTTCACTGCGGAATATCACTTCAATGTGTATATAATTAGGTGATTCTCAAAAAATCCCATCAACATTCCGAGAGGCCAGCATACACTAAAATTACCTACCCGTAGCGTCAACTATGCTGCTATCAAAATTCGGGAGCCAACTGGCATTTTCAAGCTTTCTCACGTCGCGTCGTTGGAGTTATACGATACATAACCTTTTCATAGTAGGTAGTTGTTACACTGGTTTTAATTACAGCATCAACTACGACACCGTTCATTTCATACCGAAGTTCGCTAAATAGATGAGCCATACCGTTAGTAACAAACTTGGCGGTTGTAGGTGCTCGCGTAGATTTCAGTAGTTTTCCTTCAATGTACAGGTGACTTAAGCCGGGGAGGGTAGACATATATTCTTGAATGGGGATCCGAATTTCGTCATTATTTTCAAAGCGATTAGTATAAGGTACTTGGGGGGGGGGGAGATGTCAAACGTTTTGTATTTAATTTATAGAACAATTAATATATATTTCAATCTATTAAAAAAATGTATTTGTTACTTAAAAAATACAGTATTAGAAAACACAGTGAAATGAACATAAACTGATAATGTTTTTTTGAATAAACAATTTGGCATCTTACCCCACTACATTCGGGGAAGATGTTGGTACATTTGTCCTAATTATTCAGTTAGGTATCGTAACTCGATTCTGACCCCGAATCGGTGGAGGGAAGGATGCCAAACGTAAAAAAATGGCACTTATTATTTTTCGCCACAACTGTCACAAGTATTCTCAAAAGAGGTGCAAGTCTCTTGTAGCCACTTTTTGCAAGCAATGCAGCAAATCCAATTCACCTTGGGTCCCTGTTTCTGTTTGCCCTCTGCACGACTTTCTCACATAAGTCCGCATTGTTCACTGTAATAAATACGTACACGTGAAATAAGTAAGTTGCAAGCTGACATCTTACCCCAACAAAATTTATGCAACTAATCCCAATGTGTTGGGGAAGATGCCATACTCCTTAAGTATAAATCAAATTTGGCGCCAATTATTCCTGCAAAAGTCGGAATGAACAAGAAAGCTACCTTCTTTCCAGCTAACAATACGCCGCAGTTAAAAACGTTGTCTGTCTTCGATTATCGAACAAAATACTACGATGTTGCAAAAACTTTCACATAATGTCGAAACATCGCCGTGTTAAATCTTTTCTGTTAGTTGTCGAAACAGATTTTAAACGGCTAACTTTACCGATATATACATAAAGGTAATTGGGAAATCTTAGTTAGGGTGTACAATGGGCCAAATGTGGCCTAAGTGCTTAAAGATGCTTGGAATGTAACGGGGTAAAAATGTGAAGATTGAATTAAATTGCTGAGTAATTAGCAATCTCAAAAACTCCACATTTTGCGTTCAGAAGATAAGAATGCTGAACAACAAACATCTGTCACCGTCGTCATCCGAGAATTCGCCAGAAGCAAACGTTCCTTTCCTGTTGGAGTGGGAATACGAGCATGTCCGACTACCCCGAAATAGCCAGTATAAAACCCCAGCGCGGACAATTTGAAATCACTTTTTGACTCTTATTTCCGGCTCTTGATTGATTCAAAAGTCAGAAATATACAGTCGTTCTTTTTCCTTTAAGAATTGTTCTTAAAAGATCCCAGTTAAATATTCCGATCCTGTAAAATTAACCAAGTGTATACAGTCCAGTTTAATTAAATCCGTACCATACCTGCGAGCGAATTAATTTTCCAGTGTTCGCCGGTGTTGCATTAACCGTTTAACAATTTTTATATTTGCAGTCCGAGACTCCGACGCCGAGCGATCTTCCGACCCTCGACCGCAGGCAGCGGCCGTGAAAGTTTAATCGAGCCGACCGACCGGCAAAGGATCTTTTGGATTCGCATTACATTTGTTTCGCAGTGAAGTTGGTAATTATTTATCGTTGAACCTGCTTAGCTGTTTTAATATTGTTTATACCCGACCGACCGATTTCCGTGTTGGAGACCTTTCTATCGCTGGACGGGGGAGTGTTTGAATTCTCCCACGGCGATAAAGAGTTCTGCCAGTAAATTATTATAACGTTTTGAACCAGTGTTCGAATTGGTGACGTAGAAGCGTTGTAATCTTTTCTATTACCAGTTGAACCCCCCTGTATAAAGTTTGCCGTGAGCGTGGAGGAACTTTCACGATCCATCCGATTTTAATTTGAGTACCCTGTATACTTGGACGAACCGGAGCAATTTCGGATACCCCAGAACGATACACAGCCTTCAGACGCAGAGAATCTTTTTTTGTGCAAGACTGTGTGAGAGATTTGTCCCGTATTTTATTTACGTAACGACCAGAGAAACTTTTGGCCGGCGAAATAAGATTTGTGTAACACTGTGCCCGATAATTTTTCACTGTAGAATTCAAAGTCCCGTCCGATTAAGATTTATTAAAAAGCGAAGCCAGGTTAAACAGAATTCGAACCAAGTACACTGTGACAAACGCGTAGTTTGAATTTTGCAATTCCAGGAAAGCTAGTATAAATTATTTCCTGTTTGAAATCGTTATTAACGTAAAATTGAGAGTAATACCTACCGATTGTTTATACGGAACTGCCTAGGTCGAAGGAACCCAGAGGAGCTCGACGCGTAGCGATCATTGGGAATTTTATTTCTAAAATTCAGGTATATTTTCGTAAAGTCGGCATACACTGCGAGAATCTTTATTCACAATAACCAATCTGAATTATTTACCAGAGAACTTGCACATTCGCGAATTCACAATCAAATATAATCGTGTATCTTTCTGTCACTTTAATTAGAGCAGCGGTGGCAGACATCTTGCCACCTACGAACCACACGGAATACGCACACGGACAGCAACCAATCAGCGTCCGCTTCTTGGAGAGTAGCGACAACGTCCCGGAGTCCGTTGGAGCTACCAAAGCAGGGCACAGGGCCGTACCCAGGATTTTCGTGTATTTACTTTATACAGAATTTCATTTTATTTTTGTACAAACAGATTATATTTATTTCAGAACATTTATTAATAAACCTATTGTTATTTACAAGCTGTTTTTACTGAACTCTGGACATCTCACGAGCTTACCCAAGCAATATAAGTAATTGAACGAGTGGCCCAATAAGCAGAAGGGCACTATTTTACAGGAAAACCGCGTCCTAGATCTCGCACTTTCAAATCAATCAATCAATCAAAACTACATTTTGTGGACATCTGTTGGGCAAATTCTGAATTAGGGTGTTTTGGCGTCGTCCCCGATTTGGCATCTTCCCCCCAATTGCCTTATGTTTGATGGGTGTGTATTTGATTGCTAACAATGGTCAATAAGAACTTCTTCATCAATATTCAAAACACTCATTGTAGCAATTGAAAGCTTAACGATTTAAGAAACGCTTTAATCTTCTCTGTCAACTAATCGGGTGCTGGCTTCCTTCTGAACTTGGAACACTTGGCATGCCGCTTAATATACCTATTCTGCACCGTCAAGGAGGTGCCGATGTATTTAGACACATTTAGGTAATGGTGATAATATGGATTGAAAATGAAACCCACTACAACTTCTTCAAATGCAAACCTACCGTTATGGTTTCCGAACTGAAACTGATTGGTTGGTCGTCCTGGTCAAGTATTTTAATTGTTATGTTCATACTAGTTGTAGTGCTAATCGGAGGATAAATAACGGGATTTGGAGACTCCACTATTTTCTATCCGGGGGGACCAGTAGGAAAAAATCGATGAATTATGTGACTGGTTTGCCGTTCTTGTACGATCTTACCGATATGTTGCAATGTATTAATATAGAATTTATTTTCAATATCTTTAATATATTTTCAGATGTTGCCATTCGATCTGCGTTACATTTTAATTTGTTGAATCCTAGTAAATCTCCTATCAAGTTCTTGAACGTAAAATCTATTTCATGCGAGGATTTCATCATTGTTTTCATAGTACTATTATTTCCCTTCAGTGTAATGAATTCTATGTCACCTGGATTGGGATTAAGTTGAGTTTGTATGTATGCAGCGGTGTTATTGATGTCATAAGCTCCTTCCGGTATCATAATATCTGGTTGGCCCGTAAGTCTAAAAATATTCTTCGGCGCAGTATGTTTGCTATAGTATTGTACGACTCAAAACTAAGTAAACCCGTAACTATAACCTGATTTCCGCTATAGAAAACCACTAAATTCAAGGAATTAGTACAGTTTTATACGGAAAACGAAGAATTTCGACGTGCATTGAGCTAGAAATAACAATAAACCAGCTAATAATGTGTTCTTCGATGCATTTAAACTAAATTGCAATACTATAACCCTGTTTTCGCTATAGAAACCCACTAAATGCAAGGGATTAGTACAGTTTTTACGAAAAACGAAGAATCTCGACGTGAATTAAGCTAGAAATAACAATAAACTAGCTAATCATGTGTTTCTTAATGATTCTAACCTAAATTGCAATACTATGACCTGATTTCCGCTATAGAAAACCACTAAATGCAAGGAATTAGTACAGTTTTATACGGAAAACGAAGAATTTCGACGTGCATTGAGCTAGAAATAAAAATACTCTAGCGTCTAGCCAATAATGTGTTTTTTGATGCTTTTAAACTAAAATGCAATACTATAATCCCATTTCCGTTATGGAAAACCACTAAATGCAAGGAATTAGTACAATTTTATACGGAAAACGAAGAATTTCGACGTGCATTGAGCTAGAAATAACAATAAACTAGCTATAATAATGTGTTTTTTGGTGCTTTTAAACTAAATTGCAATACTGTAACCTGATTTCCGCTATAGAAAACCACTAAATTCAAGGAATTAGTAAAGTTTCATACGGAAAACGAAGAATCTCGACGTGCATTGCGCTAGAAATAACAATGAACTAGTTAATAATGTGTTTTTGGATGCGTTTCAATTAAAGTGCAATACTGTAACCCTGTTTCCGCTATAGAAACCAACTAAATGCGATAAATTAGTACAGATTTACACGAGAAACGAAGAATCTCGACGTGCATTGAGCTAGACATAACAACAGACTAGCCAATAATTGCTTTTGGATGCTTTTAAACTAAACTGTAATACAATAGCCTGATTTCCGCTCTAGAAAACTACTAAATGCAAAGAATTAGTACAGTTTTATACGGAAAACGAAGAATCTCGACGTGTATTGATCTAGAAATAACAATGTACTAGCTAATAATGTGTTTTTTGATGCTTATATGCAGTAATGTAAACTGTTTTCCGCTATAGAAAACCACTAAATGCAAGGAATTAGTACATATTTATACGACAAACGAAGAATCTCGAGGTGCATTGAACTAGAAATAACAATAAACTAGCTAATAATGTGTTTTTCGATGCTTTTAAACTAAATTGCAATACTATAACCCTGTTTCCGCTATAGAAAACCACTAAATGCAAGGAATTAGTACAGTTTTATACGGGAAACGAAGAATCTCGACATACATTGAGCTAGAAATAACAATAAACTAGCTAATAATGTGTTTTTTTATGCTTTTAAACTAAAGTACAATACTATACCCCTGTTTCCGCTATAGAAACCGACTAAATGCAAGGACTTAGTACATATTTATACGAAAAGCGAAGAATCTCGAGGTGCATTGAACTAGAAATACCAATAAACTAGCTAATAATGTGCTTTTTATGCTTTTAAACTAAATTGCAATACTATAACCTGCTTTCCGCTATAGAAAACCACTAAGTGCCAGCTATTAGTACAGTTTTATACGGAAAACGAAGAATCTCGACGAGCCTTGCGATAGAAATAACAATATACTAGCTAATAATGTATTTTTTGATGCTTTTAAACTAAATTGCAATACTATAACCCTGTTTCCGCTATAGAAACCGACTAAATGCAAGGAATTAGTACATATTGTGATGGATTTTAACTAGCTAGTTTGTTCGATGTCAATTTATTTATTTTCAAAGGATACTCGTGTATAATATCTTGTCATGGAGGTTGGTTTGCTTTTTGATTCATATTTTAGGGCAGACCTTAGTGCAGTTAACTTCTTGTTTGGGTTGAAAACTCTGCGAAAACTCGTTTAAGACGATAACCTAGAACAAAAACAATTTTTCTTATAATGTTATTATTAAGAAGATTATATGTTAAGATAAATGCACAGGAACATGGCGTAGATTACCTAGAACTCAATTAATAGCTCAGCTCTAATATTTTTGGATCTCGTAAGAAGATGCAGCAAGATCGGAGAAGTTTTTGAAGGGGTGTATTTTGAATTATGAGTGGAACCTGGGATGTTTTGGAGGCCGTTTTGGAAAATATGTTGGGTGTCTATGTGGTTGGGAGCAGTCTGGAAAGTGGCGCTGTAAAATTATAAACATTTATAAATTAATAACTTAAAACGTAAAAATTTAAATTGTAATTATTTTTAGATCCATGTATCATTTGGTTTATTTTAACGCAAATTTAGCATCGTTGATTTTGAAATTTAGTTGGTTGCTAGGTTGTATTGTTTGATAAAAAAATAACATGTTAAAAAAAAGCTGTTAAAGTTTTTACGTGATTCAACGTATTTTTATATTTGTTCTAAAGTTTTAAATTAATTGTTCTGTTGTGAATAATAAACACATACATAAAAGCTTGAAGCGTGTTTATTTTATGAAAATATGGTTTGGATAATTTACCAAGATTGGACTGTGGTACGCCGCTGCAACGTATCCTGAATATGGTACAGGGCCGACACCTCATCTGCGTAGATAATGTCACCAGCAAGAAAGATAGCAACAAAAAGGTAATTCAATAAACTTACCTATTTAGAGATTCAGCTGACCTTTCGGATTCTTGTAGAGGACCCCACCACATTGTTTTGTACCTGTATAATTTTGTACTCGAGTTATAAAACGACACTTATAGGTTTTAACGAATTGCAGCTCACGGGTTAAGCCTGCTTGAATTTAGCTGATTATTAATGTCACTTCTCGTATTTGCCTATTTGCTAGTATTTTTCCAGGACGCCATAGAACCGACTAACTGTGACGCAGAGTTTTCATGCTCGAGCTGTACCGTGGTATATTTTATTTAATTTCTATTTGGAGGCAAGTTTAAAAATTTTTCACCTGGCGCCCAAATTTACAACCTGTAGCAAAGTTATTAATCTTCAATAAATTAAATACGATTGCAGGTTGCAGAGGGATATGTATTTAAAATTTAATTTAATTTGTTTGTTGTTTTATTTTCTCCTAAGCTATCCTGATCGATTAGATCATAACAAAATATGTCGCAACAACGTGGGGCGAAGTTATCGTTTTGCTGAATTATAGTCTAAACGGAAGACTAATTGATTTATTTAAATTAATTCTTATTAAACTTACATTAACTATAAAACTTTGCATATTCTGAAAATAAAGGATTATAGGTTAGTTAAGTAATGTATATAATCTCACTTCTATTTGATATTGCATTTGCCATAATTATATAAATACAATTAATGTTACTTATGCAAACACGACAGTAAAACTAGAAAAGAAAACTGAATTTAATAAACCACAAAAATCAGGAAAAATGGAAGCAGATAAAGAAGTACATGAAGAACCACAGCAGGAGGAAATCCAAGAAAGCGAGAGGACAGAGGAAGTGGAAAAAGAAGATACTACAAAGGGAAAACAAGAGAAAACGAATGTGGAACAAATTATGAGAATGCTTATGGAAATAAAGATAGAAAGTAAAAAAATAGAAGAGTCAATAAAAGAAAATAAACAAGAAATGAGAGACATGGAAGACAGATTAAAGATGGAAAATGAAAATAGGGAAGATAAAATAATAGCAAGAATTGAAGAAAATAAACAAGATTTGAGAGAGATGGAAGACAGATTACAAACAAACACAGAAGAGGTTAAACAAGAACTAAAGAAGGAAAGTAAAGCAATAGAGGATAGATTGCTGGCTAAGACAGATGTAATTAAACAATATGTGGAAGATACAAAAGAAAACTTATTTGTTAAATCAGAAGTGCTTGAAGAAAACTTTAAAAAATTTAAGGACAATGTGAATACAAAGTGGGAAGGAAAAGAACAAGAAATAGAAGAGTTCAAACAAGTTGTTGAAGACAAAGTTGAACAAACTCAAGTTCACCTAGATAAAGATGGCGGATGCAATAAATATAAACTATAAAAAGTACCAAGAAAACAAAGAAGAAGTGGCAAGAAAATTTAAAGATGTAAATGAAAAAGTTTATGAAATGCAAGAAAATTCAGGAAAATTTATGGATGAAGTAGAGGAAAAATTTAGCAGAATACAACAAGGTACAGTAAAAGTTAATTCGGGGGCAAATTATGTTCAGATGGAGCCATCATGAGATGTTACCAAAGTTTGAAGGTAAGAAAGGAGAATTACCCATGACTTTCTTGGCAAAATTAGATGATGTAATGTG
>JABXWE010038593.1:0-22314 GCA_014611495.1 Limonius californicus
GTCACTCTCTCCAGCCGACTTTTTGATATTCCGAAAATTGAGAGCATTGCCTTCTTACAAATCTTAAATTTGTCTGTGCCATTTCTTACCTGAACTCAAATATAAAAATCGTTTTTCCATATCTCCAAAACCATAAGAACTTATCATTTTATTGTATTTCAAACGTGCAAAATTAACAAAAACAGTGCCATAAATTCAAAAACTAGGTAGGGCCAAAATTTACTTACAAAGTATTCATAGGAAACTGTCTTAGGTTTGCCACCTCCAGTACCTGGTCTGTGCCTCTCCACACTCTTAACTTTTAGAAACCCAGCCAAAAACGAATCCTGAAAGTCTTTTGACATCAGCTGATAGAAGGAATCTCTTATATTATTTCTTATTTCTGTAACGACTTTCTCAAAGCACTTAAATTCACAGGAACATGGATTTCCTTCTTTCCTCGCAGGTACTACATGACCAGAAGTATTTAAGTACTCTAAGCCGTGAGTTCGGCACTTTTTCGCTACAGATCTCTTCAATATGATTCGTTTTTCCCCTTCTGGAGATTCACTGCCTGTTGTGTTCCGTCATGATCAGATGTTTCTGATTCCGCCCCAGAAGGAACGAAATCAGAGTCATTATCTGTGTTTGTGCCTTCAAACGGGTTTTCAGCGCTTTCCAAATCGGAATTTGACATTATTTCACTACTCAAATACAGCAAACAATACGTCACCTCAAATGTACATGACAGTTGTAACAACTAGTAAATTACTTGTGAATACAGCACGTTGCTTGCGCATGCGTTCAGTAGAATGTTGGCCATTTGTACGGTGCAAGAACAAGGTAACTCCAGGAGATACACATTATTGCACAGCAAAATATGTAGGGTATCTCCATACATTAGTCTATCTAAATAGCGCTAGGCAGGAGATATCCCGTTCTTGCACAAAACGATGTAGTATTTCAAAAAGTATATCTCCACATATACAGGGTGTTTCCAAATAAGTGCGATAGTTTTTAGGGGGTGATTCCTTGTCGAAAATTAAAGGGGGTCTTTCATGTAAACAAAAGCTCTTAGGCCTGTCCTTGAAAAGCTACACGCTTCCAAAAATGAGAAAAACAAGAATGATTTAGTGGTAAACTTTTTTAACACTTGTGTTGTTTCCGTAAAAGCAATAGTTTCTTAATAAAAAATAAAATACAACATCGTGCATGAACGGATCTTCTGCAAATGGAATCGAAAAAATCTAGTAGGTGGCTGTTACGTTTTGTTTGTACAAATTATGACCTCAATCGTAGTATCTAGTAGGTGGCTGCAAGTCGCTTTGATTTTTATGTGGTAGCTGAAAGTTCAATTGTGCCTTTTAAAATCTTCAATATGAATAATTACACTAACGCTGAAATGGCCGATATGTATTTTATGAATGGTCGTGCCAATGGAAATTCTTTGGAAGCTAGACTACGATTGAGGTCATAATTTGTGCATACAAAACGTGACAGCCACCTACTAGATTTTTTCGATTCCATTTGCAGAAGATCCGTTCATGCACGATCTTGTATTTTATTTTTTTATTAAGAGAAACTATTGCTTTTACGGAAACAACACAAGAGTTAAAAAGTTTAGCACTAAATCATTCTTTTCAATAGATATTCTTAAATCAAGCAATTTTATTTTGCTAAAAAGTTCTGGTAAAAAATGGAATAGGGGTTGCATGTTTCACCCCTTTAAAAGATCACAACAAAATAAAAAAAAATTCATATGTAGCGTTTTTATTGGTAGAACACGCCCACAAAATGCCATTTCTTTAACTCTTCAACAATTTCACAAAAGCAAAAAGAAACTAATTTTTTTTCTCATTTTTGGAAGCGTGTAGCTTTTCAAGGACAGGCCTAAGAGCTTTTGTTTACATGAAAGACCCCCTTTAATTTTCGACAAAGAATCGCCCCCTAAAAACTTTCGCACTTATTTGGAAACACCCTGTATAACTCACTTTCACTAAAAAATGGAGATACCTGGTTCTTGCACTGGACCCTTCTAATTACTACAGTTCAATTGGATTTCCATGATATACCATTATAACAGGCAGTCCTTCCTATGTAAAGACGGAATTAAATAAATTTAAACGTTTCTAAGTACGTATAATAACACTCAGAAATTAAATCTTACAATATTACTCCTGCTCATCAAATTATTTTCTGTAATGTCCTAAATTTAAAAATTGGTCTATCTACTTAAGTAGTTTATTAAATAATTTAAATTTAGTTCGTATTTTTAAAAGCCCAATTGAAATTACACAAAAACGGAAAATGAAGTGAAATGTATATGAATGGCAACGAACAACGCGCACTTCAATTATGTTAGAATAGTTTATAAATATTATTAAAAATTAGGAGTGTTATTCAATAATATTATTTTACATTACAACTTATTACTATTAAAAAAAAGTTTAACACAATTAATTCATAATATTGTATTACTTATTTGTTAATATGGTGTAACAATATTAAGATATAAATACCTATTTTTTTCATAATACAAATTCTTATTTGTGTAAGCGGAAGTTGATAAGCATTGTTTGATTTACCGAGAGCTCCGCGCACGCGTACTATACACTATGCAAATGCAGTTTACAAGCAAGCAAAATTTATTCTTGCATCAAATATTAATAGCGTTGCGTAGCGTTGTTGTCAAATTTACGGCTTTGTATAATGCATAGAATAATGTGCGGCTCGTAAGATCGACAAAACATATCCAAAGTGTGTATCTCATATATACAAAAACACAGACGCGCCCTCTACCGGAATTATGTATCAACTAAACGTGTATGTTTTGAGATAAAAACTGTCAATACGAAGCCAATTAAAATTTTGCCATCTGACTGCAGTCGCATGTATTAAGTGAAATAATAAGATATACACACAAATTTTTACGAAGCCCGAACTCGGGCCTCGTATTGATGTGGAGGGCTTGGTATTACACGCAGAGTATGGCATTTTGGGCTTGGTATTGACGGTTTGCATGTATATATATATATATATATATATATATATTGCTATGTTACCAAAATAGCGGTATAGACAACCTTAGTGTATGTAAAGTATTGTTAGTTTTATGAACACTGTAAGGTGGCTGGCGAGTCGAGGGATACCAAGTAAGGGTATTTATTCCAACGTAGGTGTTGGACGAATGAAAAGAACCCTGGAGCTCGATTGGCCAAACACTGGGTTGTTGGGGGAGAAAAAAAGAGAATGTTTTTTTTTGGTAAATAAAAATGTAAAGCTGCGGAGGTGAAAATTATTCACAGTAATCCGAGCTAATCTTTAAATTCAAAATTAAATATAAAAAATGTTAAGATTGGATTGGAATGAGTTTGGAAAATTGTAACCTTATAAAAGTAATAAAAAAGTGGACGATAAATGTACTGGTAATCTTTCATTTGGGACGTAATCAGAGTCAAAGACAGCAAACTACGAAGAAGTGGAAATATAATAAATGAGCGACCCAGCAATTGAGATAAACTATTATGAGAGCTAGCCGGATGCAAGGTGAAGTTATTTTAAGTAACTGAAGTTAAGTTTGAATTAGAAGTGTACGTTGCTGTCCGTACATAGCAATATATATATATACTAGCCTTACACCCAGAAGGGTAGAAAGACCTTAAGGTTAATAGGTATAAAAGGAACTTCTTCAACATTGATTATGTTTATTAATAAAATTTTTAAAATAACCGGCCAAATTTTTGCATTTATAGCCCCCCCGTCTTGAATGCCACAAGCAAGCACCTCATGTACCTGTGCAGTAATCCATTACAACATAAATTTAAACTTGTAAAGTAAAAAGGTTTTAAAGTTACAAAAAAATTATTCAGATTTTTGAATATTATACTCTCAAAATAGTTATTATGAATCTTCCGAATATAAAAGGTGAGCTATTAACAATTCTTTTCTTATTGGCATTCACATATACATTCATTTATTGCTACAAATTTAAAGTATTACAACTTAATTCAAAGATTTGTTAGGAAAAGTGGACAGGGGAAATAAAAATAGTCATATAAATAAAAAAGCTTTTATAAAACTTAAGTTGTATCAAAACACGAATATTAAATAACATAATAATCTCTTTTAATAATAATGTTAATAAAAGTACTAAAATTCTTCTAGTTAAAACAATAAATTATTACGCTATTGGCTGTATATCCGTCTGTGATGTATTGGTATTAATATTGTTAATACTGTCATTACCAGCAATTGTCATGTAATCACTATCTGCAACAATTTAAGAAATACATTTTACTCTATTTATAGTTATAGTAGCACCTACCTACCTCGAACCCGTTTTATTAGAGATATCACAGATAAGGCACCCAAAAGGGCAGAACCTCCGCACACAAATGCAATAACATTTCCATAGTATGTTGTATCTGGATAATATTTATGTCTGCAAAACAAAATCAATTAATTTCAACATCATGAAAAATATGGCATAATGCATACAAATCCTGTATAACAACAACTGCTATTCCATTGGCTAACTTGTCTGTAAAACTCATGATCCCATAAATGAAAGCACCATTTCCTGTTTTATCACCAATGAGATCAGCCGTTATTCCCAAACTTGTTACTAAAATTATCGAACCACCAGCACCTACAACAAGAATCATACATGAACTGAGTCAAATAGGAGGTGAAATAAATCTAATTACCAAAAAGCACTGCTATAAGATAGATTTCATAATGTATATATTGGGAGTCTGATCTTAACTGAACCCACAGGCAAGCAGCTAAACCCATTATTGAACCTATTACATACGCTGTCTACAAAGCAAATTTGAATTAATTAAAATACAATTACCATTTGTAGTGTACCTACCTTACGTCCTAAAGTTCGATTTAATTTTTCTATGGTCATGGATGTTACAAAACTGCCTATGTACATAACAAGGGGAACAAGAGCTAGAGCACTTGCAGCCATATTTAGTGTTTCATGTAAATATAGAGGTATAAACACTTGGCTCAAATTTACAAATAAACGTGTCGACATGTATGTGACAGCCACCTAAATGGAAGTATGTATTTCGTTATTTATAAAATAAAATCACACTATGTTCAATTTACCTGATATATTTTAACATTGCAAAGTATTTCTATAACACTTGTGCGCAATTGACCAGCTCGTACGTTATTTCCTCCATAATCAGTTTCCTCTCTAATGAACACATGGAAAATAATGGAGCAAATAATTCCAATGCTCAAACCTGCCCAAACAACACTCTGAAATTTAGGAGCATCATTAGGACCTATTTGGCTTTCATTACTCTCGCTATTAATATGAAGAACGCTCCAAGTTATTACATATACCAACACGTTTGAAATTACTGTGAAACCGTATCTGCAAATATCATTTTAATACATATTAAAAACATTGAGAATTTTCTTTACCTAACTGCAGTTAATTTTGTGCGGTCATGTTCATTTGGTGTCAGTTCTGGAATTAAGGACAAGTGCGAAATTTGCACAGAGGCCCACCCGAATTGAAATATCACAATGAAGACGGAGAAGTAGAACATTTGTGCCCAGGCATGACTACCCGTACAGTTAATACATGGGGAAAAAATAAATGGAAATGCACCCAACACACATATTGTACCTTAAAACAAAAAACAAGGTTAGTTGTAATTTTCTTTTTTTCTTCTTCATATCCCCTTACGCCCCTAGGATGTTCAACATTTCTCTTCCTATTAATTTTTTATATGTCATTCTGTCCCTTGCTAACCTTCTTACTTATTGTATAGTCAATTATTCCGTATACTTCCTCCATAATATTCTTGGTAATTATTTTTGGTATTCTGGTCCTTTCCCATTCTACAAATTTGCCCATACCACTTTAGTTGTATCTTCTGGTGTGCCGTGTTACTTTATGTAAATACTTAATTTCTATTGAGAATAATTACACTTGCGCTGAATTTGTTAGTTAATATCCAATTTTCTGCAGGTATACAAACTATGTTTCTATATTGTCACTTTTGTTTTCTTGTTCATTTCCATTTTTCTTCCGATTATTGTTATTTTTTGAGTAGCTAATATATTTGGTTAGTTTGACTTGTAGTATTTGCCATTTCTTGTTCTATTTTCCAACTATTGACAAAAATGCCATCTAGGCATGTACAATTTATTACCTTTTCTATTTTATTGTTCCATAGTAGTATTGGTTGGATTGCAGTTTGATCCTTAACAATCTTCATAACTTTGCTTTTGCTCTTGTATTTATTACTACATTTGCTTTTCCTGTTCTACTTCTTCCATATATTTATTGCCAATACCAGCTACTACATTGCCTGCATATATTAGATGCTGCAAAAATACTAGTTCAAGATGCCATTTCCAATATTTATTATATTTACTTTACTTGGACACATCATTTCATCCTTTACAAATACAAATGGACTCCGGCCATTCCCTTGCTCTACATCTTACAACATTTTTCCTTTACACTTTTTCAATAATTCTTACATAGCTACATATCATATTCTACAGCTTTGATTAAGCATGGGTTTACTCGATAACTTACAATATTTCACATAATTGCCTTTTTGCTATGTTGTTTGTATCCAAAAATGTCAACCTTAATCATTCTCAAAGCATAAATATGATCCATCTCCTGTTTTTTCTTTCGTAAACATTTATCTATTATTCTAATATACAAGTTGTTTTTAAATTCAAAGATAGTTGAGGTGCTCAGTTATCATTAGCTACAGAAAAACTACCCTGAGTATTTTAAGTTAATTTGATTGTACCACAATTTGTGTTAAAAAAACTATAATACAATAGTTGTCCTAAAGTTAATAAACACTCCTCCTGAAATTAAAAACCACCTCTATATTTTTAATATTGTATGCAATGCGGTCGTAAAATGTCCTCCCCCCCTATTAACTTTTGAACGATTTCATATTTCTCCACAAAATTTTGTGTGCTTTAATGGGAGGCTAAATTTTATAACTTTCAAAATGGCAGCTAGGCGCCACTTTGAAATATTTTTTTAAATGGCAATGGCGGTCAAGTGACACTTCATTTGATAGGTGACCGGGACCGACGGTTTTACGTACCCTCCGAAGCACGACCGGTTGCATATGCCACTATATTGGTCCACCCATCTAAGTACTGACCAGCGCGGATTGTGCTGGACTACGAATACCGTTTGACCGGCGGCGTCCGCAGCGCTCCGCTATGCAACCGATTCATATTAAGCAAAACGCTAAAAAATGTAGGAGGCAAAACAACAGAAGTAAAACAATTGATATAATTAGTCTTTCTGTTCTATCACTTTAATTCAGTTATTGTGTTTGCTCACGTTAGAATATTAAGTGTTAAAATCGGTGATACTAACAATAATTATGGCGAATGTTTGAACTTCGCAGGAAAAAAACTAAAGCAGTTTTTATTTTTGCTGAAACCAATTGAAACGTTTTCCCGACCGTCCTATTTCGAGGACGTATTTAAGAGAACTTGTGCAAAAATGTATTAACACTGGAAGTGTGCAAAACAGGAAAAATCCTGAACGACCTGCAATTTCAGAAGACAAACAAATTCAGATGGGAATTTACATCGCACCAATATCTTACATTTTGTCTGCTAACAAACCCATTTAAAAAAAAATGTGCATTTGTCACGAGAACAGATATTGCGAAGGTAGGATGGGTTTCTTGCAATGGTTTGGGTCATGATCTCACAAAATTCAGTGCATCTATCCGGATCATCTTCAATCATCTGGTGTAAAATCCTCATTTTGTATGGATGGAACTTATACCATTTTAGAAACTTTTTGACAGTGGTCGCCGATACATCACATATCGCAGCTACATGTGAAGTTGATTGCTGAGAATGTACTACCATTTCATCGACTATGTTTTCCGGGAACGTCACACCCAATTTCAGCAAAAATTGAATGTGTGGATAGGAATACTTGGCGACCATATCGTAGGTCCCTTATTTATCGACGGAAACCTTACTGGAAAATTGTAAGTGAACATGCTGGAAAACCTTATCCATCCGTTAATAGATGGGATTGCTGAAGCGCCCCTCCGCATTTTAGCAGACAAGTTCGCAATTTTCTCGAAGCAACATATCCTCGACGATGGATTGATCGTCGTGGTCCAACAGAATGCCTCCGCAATCCCCTGACCTGACTCCGTTGGACTTTTTTTGTGGGGATATCTTAAATCGAAAGTTTTTCAAACAGAACCCGATCCCCTTTTGGATTTACGATGTAAAATAACAGAGGCTTGTGCAAATATCGAGTTGAAATTTTCTACGGGAAGAGATATTAAATAGGTTTTTCTATTGCCAAGAAGTTCAAAGAACACACTTTGAACATTTATTAAAATAGTATTACTATTCAGTTTATGTTGTATAAAATAAGTTTTGTTGTGTTTTAGAATCTTCTTCTTCTTCATTCTTCAATGGCGAACATTTCGAAAGCATACCTTTTTTGCTTTAATTCATAGTTTTTTCCATAAACTTGTTATTTTCAATCCTGTCATTTTTTTTGGATGAATATTTTTTTATGAAACTCAAGGATTAGACGCAGAATTAAAATACCTTTCAAATGAGGTGTCACTCAACCCCCATTGCCATTTAAAAAAATAGTTCAAGATGGTGCCTAGCGGCCATTTTGAAAGTTATAAAATTTAAATAAGTAGTATTTAACCTCCTATTAAAGCACACAAAATTTTGTGAAGAAACATCATATCGTTCAAAAGTTAGTAGGAGGGAGGACATTTTACAACTGCACTGTATAATGAAGTGTTCACAGGCCTTCAAGCCCATTGCTTTAGAATCCTCCTCCAGATTATCCTCTCCCCTGCTCTATCCATTTCCTCCTAGGTCGATCCACTCTTCCGGTTCCTACCATTTTTCCCCTTCATTATATTCTTTGATGTTCTTCCATTATTGAGTCTCGGTTCAGCCATCGTAACCTCTGTGCTTTTACTATTTGCATAATATTTGGTTGATGTTCGTATTTCCCACTGATTTCCAATTTTCTTCCTGGCAAATATTCTTCTCGTGATGTGTCGTTTCCCTATCTCTATATAATAACTGTTATAATACCCTATCGTGGCACCACATGATACAACTTCAGCTTTAAGAATACCTCTCATCTCTTAATATTTGTACTTCAATTTCTTGGATCTTCTTCGCCTCGTTCAGTTAGCAGTGCACCCAAAAACATGAAGCTGTTCACTCTCTGCACATCCATGACCCTCTCATTGTCTAACATGACAGTTATGCTGTTTATGTCCCTGTGATCCTCCCATAACCATGAATTTGGTCGTCTCTTCATTTATCCTCAACTTTCTCTTTTTGGCTTGACCTTCCAGGTCTCTCCGTCATTTTTTGTAATTCTCTTACTAATCTTACCGTTAGGGTTCAGTCATTAGGGTAGGTTCATAATTGCTTACTTTTGCTAATTAAAGTTCCTGTAGTTGCTATACCGCAATCTCTCACTATTTTCCTGGTGTTAGATTGAATATTTTTTAATATCGCCGTCAATAATTTTCAGTTACATGTACTTTCTTTTTATATACTGGTCATATAAGATTCTGTTCTCAACCTTTACATATTTTTCTTTGTTTTTATTGTTCCTAAGTCATCTGCTAAAGTTCAGTTAACCAATTTTGTTCTTTTAATTCTATTGCCGTGAACTTCCCTTCATTATGTTTTCTCATTCTACTGTTGTTTTATTATCACCAACTAAATTATTCTTTTATCTTTTATATTATTACCTTCCCTATCTATGTGCCAAAAATATTTTTTTCAAATATTGAATATTCTACTCACCTAATAAATGCCATGTTTTTCGTCTCCCATATCGACACAGCCAAAAATTATCGGATTGGTCTGAATGAAAACCAACAAACGGTGTGGCTAGGGCATCGGCTATCTACAAAAAAGTATTGAATCATGTATATTCGCAGTTTTCTAAAAGTTTTGTATACTTACTTGGCCTACTAATAACATAAAACCTGCTTCCCAATTATCAAACTCTAGTACTAGATGAAAAAACACTAATAAGTATGTGAACCACATTGACGCACATACATCGTTCAGCACGTGGCCGACACCATAAGCCAATTGTAGTCGTAATGGGAGCCTACGGTAAACTTCTGTGTATTCATCACTAATTAAGTATTCATTGCTGGACTCCATAATATACTACTCTTCTACAAATGAAAACACTTTATCAACACATTAGCAACATTTGGTCTGAAGATTTAACAAAGACTAAATAGAATTTTTTATGAGTATAATAGTGCTCATACGAAATTACTCATTAATAGATATGCGAAATGTTTTAAACTTAGGTCACGCTGTGAGTAACCAGATTTAGTTTGTTGTAATGCAACATATCAAGAAATAACAAACTGTTGAGACCCAGCAAAACAGTAAAGTTTACCGTCACCTATCATTCATAGATATGCGAAATGTTTTAAACTTAGGTCACTCTGTGAGTAACCAGATTTAGTTTGTTGTAATGCAACATATCAAGAAATAACAAACTGTTGAGACCCAGCAAAACAGTAAAGTTTACTGTTTTGCTGGGTCTCAACAGTTTGTTATTTCTTGATATGTTGCATTACAACAAACTAAATCTGGTTACTGAGTAAACAAAAGTTTACAACTTCGATTTATATTATTTATTTACTTACATTTACAATCAGGTACAACTTACGGAACTACTGTTACTCACTTTTCTGGTAAACAATTCCTCATCCTCCCCTTTATTCGCTATTGTCAAAATACATATTGCATGTGACATGAACCCACGTGATTGCAAATGATTTTAATGTAAATGACGTCCAAGAATGTGTTCATTTCTAGTTTTCAATGATAAAGCAATGTAATTTTCAGTTAAAATGTTTTGAAAACAATGGAATCCTAGTAACCTCAAAAAACTACATGAATCAAGGTCATGTGGATGTACAGGACCGGACTAGCCATATAAATTTTTTTTTGAAGGTATCAGAATTTATTAGCTTTAATCAAGTGGACCCTGAGCTAATTTATACAATGTGTTTAAAATTTAATACTTCATAATAAATAAAAAATAGAAAAGCGTGGGTTGCAATAAAAATACAGCCTAGTTATTTATGGAATTTTATTCTCAATATTTAAAAAAGTTCAACATTACACAAGTACAGATGCATATCTCATGTATACAATTCTTCTAATTTCACAAAAATTCCCAGTTGTAATAGAAAAGTAAATAATTAACAAAATATAATAAGCAAAGTAAAATAGTGCAAACATTTCAGGATGAACGTAATGTGTGAAATACTAGCAACAGTGCTGCATAGCTTTTAAGATCTATCGTTTTTCCTAAGATGTTCTAAACTCAAAAGTAAGTAATATAAACCACTCGTATTTATTGAAACACTACATGTTTGCTACTTTATAAGTTCACAGTCAAAGATATAGATTCTTATAAATGTATGTAGGTAGCCTGTATTACACATCAACCATTTAAAAATATGTATTAAATAATTCTATTCAACTCCCTTGATTGAAATATAAATATTTAAATAAATAATGAAAGAGTCATCAGTGACGTTTGCTTTTACTGCGCTTATTCCTGCAAAAATAAAAACAATTGTATAAAAATCATTATATTTATAGTTAATATATATTTCTTACTTTTTTGGGCCCTTTACAAAGCACCAGTCAACACCAATAGTTTGCCCAAGAATTTCACTTCCATCCAAAGCCTCTCGAGCGGCATTAGCTTCCTCAAATTCTCCATATTCAATTAGAGCATAACCCTATTTACCAATAACGGCTGTTAACACTGCCAATATATTTGTAAAAACATGTACGAACCTTCAAAAAGCCAGTGCGTCGGTCTAAATTGATTGCAAGATTTTTTATTGGACCAAACTCGGAAAACTTCTCACTTAAATCTTCTTCTGATGCTTCTTCATGGACTGACGTTACAAATAGAATCCAGCCTTCGACAGCTGTAAAGCGATATTAAAAAGTGTACACATAAACAACTTGCGACTTACATTTCTGTGGTCCAGATTCATCCGCATAGTCTCCAGGGTCAACACTCTCGTAGCCTCTAACTTTTTCATGTTCTCGCTTTTCGCCCGGACCAAATCCCCTGCCTTTACGGCGTAAAACTTTGTCTTTAAGTCGCAAAACGCCCTCTTCAAGAAAACGGTTACAATTTTCAGGTTAGGTTAACACAAAATGTGATTACTTACGATCTCCTTCGTCTTCTACATCCAAATCCACAGCATCGTTAATGTCGAGTACATCGGCCATTATTAAATTGTATTACAAAATAAACCTATTCAGGACGAAATTCTTATTAGCGAAATTTTACACTTCAAGATTAACCTTGACAGAAATCGCAGAACGTAAACTTACAGCATGGTGTATAAGCAATGGAAACAAGCCACTGACAGTAGAGTTGTCAAATACTTTTCCATATAACCAATCAGATGTGTTTGTGGGTTCACCCAGTTTAGGGGGGAATTTCAAACATTCGATATGCTAAAATAATCCTTAAAATCCCTTCGTGCTTATATCCATTAATTTTTAATTTGTAGTCTCTGATTCAGGTTATCTTAAAACCATATATCTAACGAATTGTAAGAAGACAAACACTTATGGAAGCCGCTTACAACCAGATTATTTAGAATACGTAATTATATACATTACACTTTCATTGTAGACTTGGTGAAGAGATTTACACCGGGCAGTTACTTTAGCTAGTTTTAAGGCCAAATCTTTGAGCCACTGTTATCTTACCAGTTCCTCTCAGTGGCGATTCTTCAGAATTTTCTGTATATTCCGATTCCGACTCGGTTTAATTTTTAAAGTTCTATTTAATTAATTAATATATATGGATTTAGAACAAATAGTAGTAGATTTTTAATTATTTATTTTATAAGCTGTTTCGGAATAATTCGTTCTTCCGATGTTTTTAACATTTTCATTAATATACGCATTAATTTATGAATTACTTTAACACGTATTATAGAAAACATTAAAATCTGTTTTAATAGTTAAAAACTTACGAACTAGGTAAAAGTTACAAACAAGTAAATACTTTTTATTTAATTAGTTTAGATTAGTGTGCGGTGTGCCATTTGCAATTTCCAATTCGTTATTAAATTCAAAATTAATGCTCCCCATTTTACTCCTATGTAGGAAATGAAAAAGGAATTTGTATATGATATAAAAATGTGCAAAATTTTGTAAATATTTTAAAATGTACCTGAATACCTTGGCTGGTTCTACCTGAGTGTCCCCTATCAGTTACAGATAATATCTAAGTCAAAGGCTTAAAGATTCGGCCTTAAAATTATGGTTGTACTTTACAAGTGCATCAATATTTCTATCTGCTTACTTGTCGAAATTTGTGCTCAAGCATTCAGAACATTGTGGGCGTAAGGGGTTTTCAATCATTGGGGTACAATTTTCCCTATAAAGGGCCTCCATATTTTGTTATTATTGTAAATCATGTAGCATTTCTAATCCTACATTTTATTACAGTTACATGCACTTTGGAGTTCTTAATCATCTAACACTGTTTCCATCCCAATAAAAATAATAGTGCTAGTCATGTTTATAAATCATTTTGCTCTTTAAGGTGGTAGTTCAGAGCTACAGTCAAATTTATTTTAGATAGGGTTATGGGATTAGGTGTCCCAACCTTAAAACGAGACAAGTACACACTCCCTCGCTCTTATTGTACAAAAATAGTACGGGAGCGTCTACTTGCCCCTTTGTAAGGTTAGGAGGTATAAATCCATAGCGCTTATTTAAAATAAATTTGACTATATGTGCAAATAATGTAGTGAATAGAATTTTGTAATGGTTTGGAGTTCTAAAACACAATAATATGAGTATGTTGTCAATTATAAAATAAGCCATTCGAAGCAGTTATAGTTTTGCTGCAGAACTATGAAAAAATTAAAGCATTCATACTAGCATACAATTATTTATTAGGCAGTTGATAAATATTAATACAAATTTTTCGTTACAAAAACAGAGTATTTAACCCACATTCGGGCTATACTATATGGGATGACCCAAAGAACATAATCTACTATTATATCCACATATTTTACATGTAAATTATTTATAGCCTAAGAAACACATGTTCACAATTTATGGATTCTGGTTAAAAAGAAAAAGTAAACATCCGAATGGTATATACACAACCAGAGTCCATAAGTCGTCAAGCAAGTAAAAGCTTACAAACTATATTCAGTCTGACCGAGTCATCTGCAGTCAGATCCATTGTTTGACAGATCAATTCCTAATGTATATAAATATTTTGGTTTTCAAAAAATTGCACAAATCTAATTATTGCATATAACAACACATAATTCTGTTAAATATCAAACAATATTCAATAAATTATTAAATAAAAATATATCACTTTAAGAGATTCTGCTAATGAAATGAATCAAATCACATGTGGGGCAATATAGGCCATTACTAGCCAGACTAGAGAAAACAACGTATCTGGCCCGCACATAGCAATTAGTTGTGCATCACAATAGCAGACTTATCACTATGAAACATTGACGTTGTGCCAGACACTGTTACAAATGGTTCTGCAGAATATCTAACGTCTATAAAATCAAACAAATGTGTAAAGCCCTCTAGATAGTTTTCCTGGTTCTATCACTAAAGTGAATAACATTTTATTAAACGATACAGACAAAAAAATAAACATCGAATTTATCAAACAATTTTTTTCAAGATAATTAAAGGAACATTAACAGTATTAATTTTATAATGGACTTGGTAGCCTAATACCATTTCATCGTTGATAGTGGGAGGGAGACAAGTTCATGAACGGATCTGACATTTACCTTGCTAAAGGGAAACACTGACAACAACTGAAATATGCGAGTTAAACATTTAACATAGACTTGTTTAATAAAAAGCCACTTACACCCTCAGACTTTAATTTAAAACATTCTTCAGTATCAAATTTACGATGCAAATTACATCCTATTCTACAATCCATGTAAAAATACTGATCATCACTTATGTCACAAAATTCATTTCAGAGCTTCAGAACTGATAAAATTTGCTTAAGCTATTTTATTACATAATGGTTTACAAATAATGCCTTAACATAAAATGTCTGACATACCTTAACTGTAAACAGTTACAAATAATTATCGAAGGCCTCCCCAAATTTAACGTTTATTATATTAACTGTTGGAATGCTACAAATCGAGGCTGCTACTGCAGGTTGTGCGTTCAAATATATTACCGATTCAAACCATAACAAATGCTTCTTTGCCGCAAAACAAGAACGGGTATTGATCAATCATGGTTTGTACAATATCCTCCAAATACGGCCGCATCTGTTCAAATCTACCCATGTCGCTGAACTCTATAGGTAATAAGGTTGGCCACCAACATATGGCCAAGTTTTTGCTATCCATACTATTTAATTTTGAATTCTCTGCCACTCTACGGAAATATTTAAGATAATTAAAAATTTCATGCTAAACTAAACCCATCTATACATACCTAACAAAGTGTTGAAAAATGAATTTTAGCACTTGAAAATTGACAGAAGGAAGCTTATCTAACATGCTACGTAGAGCAAGGAGGCGGCAGCTACGATCCGCTTTAACTTCCATATTACCAGTAGTGGTTGCCATCGGCTTAATCCTAGTTCCTAACGTTCCAAAAACTTTAAATGACCACAAAAAAAGATAGTAAATATTTCATTAATATGCGATCTTACCCGCAATTTCTTCCAGCTCTGCCATTACGTCTTCTTCAAACAGTGGAGGTAAACGCTTGGAAACAAAATCTTTCAAAGCAGTAGCAACTGCATTCACCGGAATATCTAGTTCGCAAATTTGAACACTCGGATCTGAAATAACAATGCGTAAGAGTACTCAAATTTTTTTAATTGGTCTACCAAATTAATACCTTCTTCAAACTTTTGGAATAAAAGATCAACATGAGCCCTATTTCCTGGAACTCGATAAATACCTTCAGAATCTAAACCTTCGCTTTCGATGAATTTCACACACTTTTCCAAAAACAATGGAATGAAATTCTTTTCAGACTAAAAATTCAAAAACAAATCATCATATCTGAAATTCGCATTCATCGTTTAATACATATACAATGGAAGCTGTAAAAGTTACCACTTTGCCCAGATTCCTGATAAAATCCTGTAATTTTTTTCTGCTTCTAGTTGCCATTTTCTGAAGATACGTTTACAAAAATGTATGCTTACTTGCATTTGCTTATTTCTTTGCTACTCTATAAAAAGCTTAAAATACTTGAACTGTGCATTTTCTAAAAATTCTTCAACAGAAAGGTTTAAGAATAGTTATTGGTTAAGTATAATTACAAGATTTGCTACTCATTTTTGTTATGGAAACTCTTGAAATAGTAGAATTACAGAATTTAGCAGAAAAGTAGGAATTGTTGGGAGTTTCTAATAAAAATACAGTCTAAACATAGGGTGACCATTCTTCCCAGATTCTAGCTCTGCGTCCCACATAGGTACATGTCCCGGAATTAACAATTCGTTTATTATCAAAATACCAAAGGGACAAGTATACTATTAGGAGAATTCAATGGGAGAGTGAAAAAATAATAAAAAATATGCAGGAGTGATAGGCAGAGACGGAGAAAAAAACATTAAATGCTAGCAGGAGAATTCTCTTAAGATTCTGCATCGAAAATAACTTGATAATCACAAACACAATATTTGCACATAAAGACATCCACAAATACACTTAAACAATGGCAAGTAGAAACGAAGTCTTCATAATAAACTACATTATAGTACCAGAAAACATAAGAAACACATAAAAGATACCAGTCAGAAGAAAACCAGAAATCGACAGTGACCACTTCCTGGTAATATCAGAACTAAAAGTCATTATCAAAAAATTCCAACCAAAACCAGATGAAGTAGACAATAGTAGAAAAAATCAAGATACACAAACTAAGAGATACAGAATACAAACAAAAATATCAGAAGTATATTAAAAAGGAACTAGAAAAGGAAAAAGTAGAGGTTGAGGACTTAGAATATGGGAAAAATTTAAGAAAACACTATTAACCGCTGCAGAGAAGGGTTGTGGCAAAAGCAGAATGAAAAAGAACAAAAAAACAGACAGCAGGGTGGACACAAGAGGTTAAGAATGAGATAGCAAAGAAAAAAGAAATATGGAAAAGATACTTGAATACTAATAAGCAGGACGACCTAGAATCATACAAAAACCAGAGGAATACAGCAAAGAATACGGGAAGCTAAGAACAAAGCATGGGAGAATTTTGGGAAGACTACCGAGGAAAACTATAGGAATAATCAAAAACGGTTCTATAAAGTTCTGAAAAGCTTCAAGACAGAAAAGAAAAGCCCACTGATTCAACTAGAAGAAAAAGAAGGGAAAGTCATAATAAATGCCAAAAATATTATGGATAGATGGAGACAATACTTCATGACCCTACTAGATGGCTTGCAAATAGAAGAATAGAAAATCAGGAAAACAGCCAAAACGAGACACAAGAAAAAATTATAACAGAAACAGAACTGCAAGAAGCAATTAACAGATTGAAACTAGGGAAAGCACGGTAGAATTAGCCCTGAAATGATAAAGTGCATGGGAAAAGAGGGTGAAAACTGCTACTCGGGATCATGAATACAGTGTGGAAAAAAAAAACAATACCAGCAGACTGGGAAATGGCAGTTATCCTACCTATATTCAAAAAGGGAGACAGAAAAAAATGTGAGCATTACAGAGGAATATCTCTACTCATTGTACCCAGAAAGCTCTACAAACGAATCTTGGAAAACAGATTTAGAAAACAAATCGAACCCCTTCTCGAAGATTCACAATGCAAATTTAGAAGAAGAGGAACAAATGACCTAATATTCAGCTTTAGACAACTGACAGAGAGAGCTATCGAATACAATCAAAAGATACACTGTTGCTTCATAGACTTAATTAAAACATTTGACCGTATAAAAAAGATGAAATATGGAAGGTCCTTAGAAACAGGAAGGTGAACGCTAAACTGATAAGAAGCATACAGACCGTTCCTAAGAGTTACACAAGGAGGGACACTAAGCCCGTTACTCTTCATCCTAGTGCTGGATGATGTTATCAAGGAGGTTAAAGACCGAGTCAGGAAATATCATGCAGGATACTACAAAATGAAACCAGTCCACATTTCAGAAATGGCATATGCAGACGACATGCTAATAATAGCTCTGTCACTCTCTCTAAGTCTTCAGTCTCTTGACTGGTTTGACACATGTTTCCAATCTCGGCTTCCCTCACATTTTCTCTTCATTTCTTCATAATTACGCGCGCCCACGTCATCCATAATTTGTTTAATATATCGATTGCGTGGACGTCCCCTAGTTCTCTTTCCGTCTATCTTTCCTTCTATGATTGCTTTCAGAATTCCTTCCCGACGAAGAATATGTTCAATTAGTTGGTCTCCTTTTTTCTGTATCTGTTTCCACATCTTTTTCTTTTCTTCAGCCCTTTCCAGTACATCGTTATTAGTAACTCTATCCGTCCAACTAATTTTCAACATCCTTCTGTAGCACCATTGTTCAAAGGCTTCAATCTTCCATAACTAGCTAACAACAAGGAATCACTACAACACAATTTAAAAGTATGGGACGAAGCTCTGAGAAAAAGAAATATGGAGATAAACCCAAAAAAATCAAAAATAATGCTAATCGCAAGACAGCACGAAGACATCACAGTAGAATTAAGGAACAACAAACTAGAACAAGTAGAAAGCTTCAAGTACCTGGGAACAACATATAGTGAAGATGGGACGCTGGAAAAAGAGCACAACAGCAGAATAAAGACGACAAACAGGCTACACGGGGCATTCTATAGGGGTTTAATCAACAAAAAAGAAATCCAAAAGGATGTTAAAAGCAGAGTCGATAAGGCACCCTCATATATGGCAGCAAATCATGGACATTAAGTGAAAGTCAACATAGCCGTCTACAAGCAGTAGAGATGATATTCTTGAAAGGAATAAGAGGAGTAACAAGAACAGACAGACTCAGAAACGACAAAATAAGACAGGACTTAGGAACCAAGCCAATACGACACCTTATAGAGGTAAACAAACTCAAGATGGTTTGGCCATCTAACCAGAATGGAGGAACATAACGCCACCAAAACAATGTGAAACTGTAAAATGCATACCTACAAGAAGACCCAGAGGAAGGCCAAGGATCAAATGGAACAACACAATAGGCAAAATTCTACAAGAGGCAAACAATGGACAGAAGCTGTAGAACCGGCAAAGGACAGGAAAACCTGGAGAAACTTCATCAGAATACACCCAGTCCACCCAACACCAACTACCCCTCGACACCAGTAATGGTACAAGAGGACCCGCATTAAGTAAGTTATTATCAAAATAAATTTAGTTTCTATAGTATTTCAATGTACCGATCGTATTATTTTCGGAGCCTTGCGCATTGGGCATATTGCGAACAATAAATGCGCATGAATAAATGCGCGTGCGCTATTGTTAGCAATGAAGTTTGCATCACAAGAGTGGTTATAATATAACCAATATTCCTAAACTCGTGAAACTGTTTTTCGTTGTTTTGGTAATCGTTCTATAAATTAATAGTACTATATTTTAATAGCAAAACATATTTTTATAAGGAAGTATTGGATTTAGCAAAATATCATCAGTCATTTAGATGTATGGACTGCACGTCAAAATTAATCAAACTATTTTTCGCGAAAAAATTTCGTTGCGCACGTCCAAAAACTAAAAGAATAGTTAAAAATGTGATAAAACTCTTTGCAATCTCCACTCTTAAAACCAAATTAGAAAACACTTGCTTTATTACCATTTACACAGATACTTCAAACTACAAAGTTTTAAAGTTATTTTCGATCCTAATTCGATATTTTGATCGCAAAGGTGTTCAAGTTAAAATTTTAGATTTAGTCACTCTTCCCGGAGAAACATCGGAAATAATCACGAAGTCAGTTATTGATACATTGGATTAAAATAACTTGACAAATAAGTTAATGGGATATTGTGCAGATAATACAAATTCCAATTTTGGAGGTGTTAATAGGAAATTAACAAACAATGTATTTTCGCGATTAAATAATCAATTAAATCTTCCAAAAATTGGAGTAGGTTGCGCAGCACACTTAATCCACAATGCAGTTCAAACTCTGCGGCAGATTGGCTTCCTTTAGACATTGAAGGAATAATCTGAAGCAATTTTGTACCGACACAGAAGTAGAATACAAGCGATTATTAGGGATATCCAAAACAAGATGGCTAGCTCACTACCCGCAGTTGGAAGAAAGAGTGTTACAATTATTTAATCCTTTAAAATCATATTTTCTTTCAACCTTTCCTTCAAACATAAGCATCAGTAATTCATAATTCAATAACAAGAATGGAAGAAGAGAAAAATACAATTGTTGAAATTTCAGAAGAAATTAATGATCTCATTTTAAATGAAATTTAGAGAAAAAATCGATTCTACATTTATACCACCAAGTTTTAAGCACTATTTTAATCAATCTAATTGAAAATGGAAATATAGACAAAAAACTGGTTTATTAAACAAATTTTTATACAAATATTGTTCCTTATCTAGAATTATGGGGAAAACAATTTGAGGAAATTACCAGTGGCGGCTTGTACTAAAGGGCACAAGGGCACAAGGGCACGTGCCCACCCAACCACCAAGATAAACACAGAAAGAAATTCACATGTAATTCAGTGCATTATTTTAATTTCATTATTTTAATGATGGTATCAAATTTTCCTTCCGCACCACAAGCGCGGCTAACAGCCTCAAAACTATTTTCCGGGGAAAGCTCTGATTTGTTCCCCATGTAGAGGTGATTCGGTTGGCTATCGGTTATCTTCGCTATACGCGATATACCAGGCGAATGGGGCACCGAGCGAAGTGTTCCCCATTTAAAGTCAACGTTTGACTTTCGACCGTAGCGTTTTGTTTTCGCGCAATCGCGCGTGTGAATTCAAAGACGAACGTGACGTTTTTTCAATGATGGAAGTTAATTGCGTGCAAAATCTTTTAAAAAACCCGCTATCATTTGAAGAAAAACTTTTAATTAAGAAGAAAGAAAGGCCTATTCCTGATCTTCAGATAAACTACAGTCGACAAGTAAAACCCGAACGTACAATAGAAAATTCAACAAGAATATCTATGAAAAATACGATTGGATGTGCGGATGTTCAGTAACAAATAAACTGTTTTGTTTTATGTGTTTAATTTTTAAGAAAGAGGTTATTGCGTGGAATAAACAAGGGGCAAATGATTTAAAACACATTGCAGAAAGGGCAAAGAAACAAATCTTCCGTTTCTCACATGAATGCGTGCATGGATTTTAGTGTTTTAGGCAAAGTGGACATCCGTGAACAACTAGAGGGTGCTTATTTGCTACATAAAATTAAGTACAACGAAAACGTGGAAAAAATCGTCATATTTTGCGCCGATTAATTATGTGTATTAAATTTTGCGGCGCCTTTGAACTGGCGTTGCGAGGTCACGATGAGACATTAAGATCAGAAAATCTAGGAATTTATGTCGGGTTAAGCATCTTTGCTGCCGAATTAGGCGCTGTGCTTGCAATACATATGAAAGGTCCACAAGTGTTTAGGCGTCTCAAAAACTATTCAGAACGAATTGCTAGATGCAATGTTGCAAATTTACAAGCAGGAAATATTAAAAGAAATTAAATCTGCAAATTTCATTGCTTTGGAGGCCGATGAAACTACAGACACTTGTACGTGTTTAATGGACAAATTTTTGAACGCCTTTGGTCTTTGGTATAGGCATGCATTTCCACAAAAATATTTTGATGAAACTGTGAAATCTTATCCTATGTTGGACAGTGTAACTTGTGAACTTTCAGCAATTTATGAGCGCGATGACATGTGTGACGTAGGTGGTATTTTGCCACTTTTAGTGTTCATAGCAGACAACAACCTAAAAAAGGTTTTGACGGAAACATACAAACTGTTGGATATTATTTGTACAACGCCCATGTCGACAGCAGAATGTGAACGATGTTTTTCCACCCTCAAACGCATTAAAACTTTTCTGAGAAGCACAATGTCAGAAGATCGACTGAACGCATTGGCGGTCCTATCAATAGAAAAGAAGTTCGTCCAGTCTATCCCGGATTTTGACAACAAAGTCATAGACGTCTTTTCCAGCATGAAAAATAGGAGAATGGATTTTATGTACAAAAAATAGGTAAGTTTTTCTTGTGCCCACCCTCTTTCTTA